>NW_019292902.1:49346-67889 GCF_000500325.1 Leptinotarsa decemlineata | reverse complement strand
AAATATGTTACAGGAATCAGCTTTTTATAAACTTCATCAGGTTAGATTTGAATGAATGCAAAGTTGCACTTTGCTTAACATTTGAAGGTAATTCATTACGTTGGACTAGATCTTTATAGTTTTCCTATGGTTGGTACTAGTCTAGATTAATATTTCTAAGAGTGGTATTCATGTAGTTGATTATTATGAGATTTGATTGAAATTAGAAAATTATTTAAACATTTTGTGAATGATAGTTATTGAGAAGTTGGAACAATCTTGATTTTAAAGTTGACCAGTCAAGTACAGAAAGCATTGTGTTGATTTTACACCTCAGAATAATAATGCAGTGATCGATTTTGCAATTTTTGTAAAACTGTAATGCTGTTGAGTTCCAATAATGAAATAAGACTGTGAAGAACTAAACATTTATCATGATTTTAATAGTATCACTTATAGAGCTGTTTTAATAAATAGCATCGGGTGAGTGTGAATAAAAGGAGGCATTTCAGAACTTTGAAAAAAGTCTATTTTTTTATATTTTTTTCAAAATACATTTCTGTGCTATTTGTACGTTATTGATGCGGTTGTTGAAAGTACCACCCCATGTTATTATACAATATTTCAATATGGATTCTGTGAAAGACAGGTATTTAAAATAAGTTTGTTTTTGAAAGAATATATCTGGGAGTATAAAATTTACGCATGAGTAGTCTCATCCTTTGTGTTACATATGATACTTGTTTGTTCCATCTCATATGTTGGTCAATAACAATACCCAAATATTAAATGGATACTATTTTTTTTATAACCGGGCATTGACAATCAAAACTTTTTGTGTAGGTCATTTTGTGCAATTTAAGTTCATTAATATGCCGCTGATTATCTGAAATGAGTGAAAAAGTCATAAATTATGTTTTATGAATGTATTGACCCGTTACTTGATGAAAATTGATTACACAATCCATGATAATAATAACACAATCTTCACAAACAATTTTATTTCTGGTAGAAATGAAGAAGCCACGGTTTTAGCGAAACGCATCTAGAAATAAAAATGTGAAAATTGTGTGATTATTATCATGGATAGTAATGATTATTCAGCCAGAAAAGAATTTTTTCAGATTAATTTCAGAAGTTTTGTACACTTCATCCCAACTTTAACCAGTGAAGATCTTGACCCTCTCATCAGCAAAACACACTATATGCTATTTCTGGGGTTTGGTGTTATTTTGAAACAAACTAACCATGTTCCTGATATCTTTAATTATTTTCCATTCACCTCTTGTAATGTATTTTTATAATATTCATTGTTTGTTTGTTTCATTAAGTTATTAAGTTTATTTCTATAGTCTTCATATCGTTTTTCATTTTCTTTCTCAAGGCTATCAACTTGTAAAAGTTGTACCGATTATATTTGGATCAAATATTTCAATGAAATTGAAATATTTGATCCAAGTATATAGTTATGTTAGGTTAGGTCCAAAGTGAGTAGGTCTATTCGACCTTCCACCACAACCTGCAAGGTTTATTGTGGCTCACACCTATTCATACTCGACCAAATAAACCCAGCTTCTTAACGAAGCCGATTAGTTCAAATAGTGAGTGGTCTTTCAGGTCAGATGGTAAGAGTACGGCTCTGCCGAACTCTGAAAACCCGATTCGGTCCCCGGCAGGGCAGGTACAAAATATGCGCTCTGCTGTTTCATCCTGAAAGATTCTGCCAGATGTCCATAAATCTTCCTGCTATCCAGGTGTTCAATGTTTGTTTGGCGAAGCCTGAAGCGATGCCAATGACAGGCTCTGGTCCAATGAAACTGCTTGCAGCACCCTCCTTTGCAAGGGAGTCAGCAGTCTCATTGCCTTCCAGACGACTGAAAACACCTGCACCAGAATCAAAAGGTGTTTTTGATCAATCTCTGAACCAACAACTATCTGCTCTTAATATTTCCTTCTCCCGGAGGATCCAGTCCTCTCTACTCGGGAACAGTACTTTATAAGGCAGTTCGTAGTTGACAGTTGGAGGCATAAAGTCAGAGGTCATTGCCAGAATGCTTTGACTTTCAGTGTCAAACAACAGTCTGTTGCACTCTGCAATAAATTAATTTGTGCAATTGGCAATGCACAAGTCTATATGCAGTCCATCTACCCACTTTCTCCAGGAAAATGTGGAGAGGAAGTAGATCTAGAAGGATCTCCATGACCACTGATGGTGTTGTACTGATGGCCAGACAAACCTGTCTCTGTAAGCCAGAGAGAGTTTCGCCTGGGCCGTTTTCTGTAAAGCCTTCGGCCACCAGAAAATTGCACTATAAGTGATCATTGGTCTAACAATCATCACATAAATACAATGGATTTGTTTGGGACCTAAACCCCAAGTTTTACCACAAATCCTTTGACATGTCCATTGGGACAGTCTGGCTTTGTGTAAAACTTTTTTCAAGTGAACTTTTTATCAAGGACAATGCCAAGATATTTCACCTCCGTTCTAAATGGAATGGCCTCGCCATTGTGGGAAAGTGGCGTTAGATAGTCCAATTTTCTTCTCCTGGTGAAGGGGATTATCACAGTTTTGCTGGGGTTGACAGACATCTGCTCTCTCCTACTATGAACAACGTCCAACGTGCCTTGGAGGATATTACAAGGTACCCTTCCCGAGATGACAAGGTCATCTGCATAAGCTTGCTCTTCTGTCGAGGTCATCAACCAGACTATCCATCAGGAGCGACCACAGAAGGGAAGATAGTACCCCACCTTGAGAGCAGCCCTTGGTGACCCTGAACCTATTGGCCCGTCCTTGAAGAGTCGTAGTTGCAGTTGTGTTTACCTGCATGGCATAGATCCAGCCAGTTATATTCGATTCTATACCTTTCCTAGCCAGAGACGGTCCTATAGATTCAGGTATATACTTTCTCATGCATCAATATCTTCTATACTGTGAAACATCCAGAATCTTCAATAAATTTTGATACTGCACACTATGAATGATGTTTGAAGTCTTAAGGTGTCTAGCTGACCTTAGACTCTCTCTGGCCTGAATATCGGGTTTTTCTACTGATCTATCTGATTTCACCTAGGTCTTATATCTTCCGAGTTGTTTGGATATAACCATTCACTTTGAAAGGACTCTTCAAATATTTAAGTTCTTCAGGGAGACTCGGATTCGTAGATGTGTTGATCCCTCTGAAATGATCTTTTGATTACCCTTCTCTTTTGTCGTGGCTGATGGTTAAGAGTGTTTCTGTTTGGAATTTCTACGCGAGTTGTAGAAAAGTTAGGTGTAGAAACCTGCAGACAACAGTCAACAAACTCAAAAAATAGCCTTCAATGACGCCAATGTGTCTAGGAAAAATGCCTACAAAGTATAGATAAACTAATAGACCATTTATATTTATCAATATGAGAATGATTTCAAATCAATTATTATGGAGCCTATGGATTCTCTGTCATAAACGATTTACCAATAAGAATCAATAACTATAGTAGTATGTTTCAAGTGGGGTATTTTAGTAGCTCGGACTTACACTGTCTATTATGATATAATATGATTTGAAATATCTGAAAGAACAAATGAAATTAAAAATTACAATAGAATGTAAACAAGCAAAGAATTAAAAATGGAGCAATTTAAAAATGAAAAAAAGTTTTAAAACATATTTCAAACCAAGTTACATCACGACGTTTCGATTGTTGTGTCCACAATCGTCTACGGATGATGACTGGACTATTCCTCCGAGATCTGACTATTATAGGTCATTCAAACGCTTTCACCTATCCCCTCTTCCCTATCTTCGCTTCATCAGTTTAGCGGGAGTTGGCCTTTTTCCGCTTGATTAAAGGTTTCTATTATATGTTGCGTATCTCTATGCTAGCTTGGCTGAATGCATCGTTGGACAAGATATATGCAGCTTTTTTTAACTTCCTTTTGGACCAGTGTTCTTCCCTAAACATGCTCTGCTATTCCCGATTTGCTGGTTTCCATCGCTGTGTGTTTCTCTTGTGCTTAGTTTCACAGTTACAGGATTTGCCACACTCACAGGGTATCCGGTAAATGCAATTCTTGAAATTGCAGGCCGCGTTTGGTGGCCTAGTTTTCGTGAGGCTGCTACGGGTGATGCTTCTGGATCTGAATCGGATTCTGATGCTGTACTTGGACCCAATTCTTCTCGTCTTTTCCGACAATCCTCTAACATAGGGAAGGGCCAAGCAATGGTTGTGATGACTTCTCTTCCTTGTTAGGCTCTTGGTGTCTTCTAGCCAAAATATGTTCTATCATCACTTTGGAATGTTAAGAAGTTTATTTGAATGGTTGACAATGTGAATTTCATTATGTGAATTTCATTAGTTCGAACTTTCATTATCTAATATCATACAAAATAATTTGAAATCCCTGAAAGAACCAATACAATTGAAAACTAAAATGAATAGCCGAAAATAACAATTATATTAAGCAAAAAAAAACTTCACGACGTTTCGATTGTTAGTATCCACAATTGCCTTCGGGTGATGAGTCATCTTCCAGGGATTTCAAAACATTTTATACCATATTAGACAATGGAAGTCTGAACTAACGAAATTCGTTTGTTGTAATGATTCCGATCTTTATCATTCCTAGATCTTTTGCATTTTGCAAGAGCTGAATTGTTAGTTTTCATCATTATTTTCGAGACATCTGTCAGCCAAGGGGATTTTGGTTTACTTAATCTCTTTTCATGGGTGCGTGGATGTCAAATGAGGTTATTATATAATTATTAAAAGTGTCTAATTTTTTTCCAGGGTCATTTTCTATAATGTAGTTGAACCTTAGTTCAAACAGCCATACCTTAGTATCGCTGGTAAATCAAGTACAAACTTATCATATCTGATAAATTCAAAATCAAACAACAAAAGCAACACTTTTAGTTTCACTTGATTAAAGAAAAATATTTGATACTATAAACCATGCTTTTTACTATGTGCAAAACTTTGTTAATACGGATTCTATAAGTCAATTTTTTTCAAATCTTTTCTTAGTAATCAATAATAAGGCATCATCAGAACTAAACATAATACATGGAGCACCTCAGGGCTCTACACTTGCACTTCTTCTATTCATTACTTACATCCCTGATTTTTCCAATATACTGAAGTATTTTTAAATGCGTACCTATAGTGATGACCCCAGTCTAAGTTTTTCCGCAAAAATTGATGAGTTTTTATACGTTGAATATTTTTTGAATAATGATATGGATGACCTATTGAAAATATCAGAGTCACTCTTTGAATATCAATCCAAATAAATCTTCAGACATAATTTTTGGTAATAAGAGGGATCGGAATAAAGCCATACATACTTTGTCAATTTTTGTCAATAATCACACATATAGCGAAAAAATTAAATGCTTGGGTTTGACAATAGATTGCAATTTGAGGTACATTTGCCATTTTAACTCTCTGATTATGGTCTATCAAAGCATCTATACCCTCACAGACATTACCTGACTGAACATCTGAAGATTCAACTATGTGATACACTTATTTTATCAATTTTCAACTTCGGTGATATTGATATTCCAGGATCTAAAGAGTTCAGAATGCCTGTGTCCGATTAATATTTTCGCTGAAATAAAGAGATCATGTGACAATATTGGGTGACTGAAAATGTTAAATAGAAGAAAACATCACCTTATATGCTTCATTTATAAATTATCAAGAAACCAATGTCCAGATTACCTATACTTCAAAATTACTCCACGTCACCAGTATCACTTCAGAAACCTTCACAACATTCTTAACTTTTTCGAAAGTTATCTCTCTCATAGAGCTGTGATCGACTGCAACTAATCCTGAAGAATTGAAATTGCTTTCTTTTTCTGCGTTTAAAATTGAAACGAAAGACATCCTCTTCGGTAAACAATGAATCTGTCTGAATTGAATTTTAAATTAAATTGAACTCGATTGAATTATCCGATTCATTTACCTACGTGTACTGCTGTTATATGATGTTGAAACCTAGATTAGGTTCTAGTTTTAATTTATGATAGTGGATCACTGTGTATACATTCATGTATAAAAATAATCTTGGTTGAGTGGTAGAATAGCGTAAGGTAAACTCCGCCAAGATAAAAATGAAGATCATTTATTATTATCATTATTTTTTTACCGAAGTTTGCGCTGGTCAGGTCCTATCTCCCGAAGCCCCGATACATTCGGGAAGGCGCGCCAGCATTATCAACCAATGACCACTCCCCACACCGTGGGGTAAGTGATCATTGGGTCCGAGAATCATTCGTGAGTAGAGAGGGCATCATTACACCAATGGCTCCAATAATCAGAACAACCATCTTAATAGAGTGGTCTGGATAGAGTATGTGGAGTTCGGAGAGAAAATCTCGATATTTTATCCGTTTTCCCTTCTATTTTCGGACAATATTCGTCTCGCCAGGAGCTAAAAACTCCACAACAAATATCGTCTTTATCTGGTGGTCGAGAAGGACTACATCAGGCTTATAAGCTTGTATGAGCCTGAGGGTGGGGAGCGAATGATTACAATAAATTCGGCACTTCTTGTTCCCCACAACGGATTCAATATCCGCCGAAGCGTAGGGCAACACCGGTGTCTCATCAATACCGTAATAGTGCTATTGGTGGTAATAAAGCACTCTTAGGGTCGTGGTGTTATGTTGATGGATATAGGCCGAGACCGCATACGTTGGACATGCTGACAGCAAGTCCATTAGGGTCTTGGTCGCCTCGCGGCAGGCCCTGCACCTTGAGTCAGGAACCTCTATACCCATCAACCGACTGCGGTAGACTAAGGTATTGAAGACATCATCCTGGCAAGCCATGATGAACCCCTAAGTTTCCGACTTCAGCCTACTCGACCTGAGAAAAGCGAAAGTCAGACGCTTCGATACGCCAACGTATTCAATGTTATTGAAGAAGACGCATGCATTGGCTTATCCTTGTGTTCCGCAGAAGTAAGGTGATTTCTGCGGCTTCTATATGAGCCTTTTGCTGAACGGATTCCAACTCGGTGACATCATTACTATTTTTTTCCCGTAGTATGCGCTGGTCAGGCCCTATTCCCCGAAGTCTCGATACATTCGGGAGGGCGCGCCAGGATATGTTGGACATGCTGATGCATTATTATTATCGTTATCATTATTATTATAATTCATAAAATTAATTGGATCTTGTAAGAAGAGGCGATGTCATTTCACCTTACCAAAATGTCATCTGTGTAATCGACAATCCTCGAATATCAAAAGATAAACGAGTCTCCCCCAAGGCGTTCAGATGCAGAGCTAACCTTCGACATCGACCGCCTAACAATATGCATTCTCGGTCTTTCACTGCAAAACAACTAGAGGAAACCAGGGCCCATAAACAAAGCATTCGTGATCCACATCAGACAGCGCTGTTTGGATCCGCCTTAGTAACTGACCGCCTTGGGGAGCCTCGTCTATTTTTGATATGCGTGGATTCTTCTGTTTAAAATTTGTTTCCGTTAATCAGCTTTCGGTTTATCTAATAGATGGCGTCTTCTTACTCAGGCTTTGTTTTTGGGCGCTGCGTTTTTCTGATTAGAGCTTGGCCGAAACAATTTTTTCTTCTGACAAGGTTTAGATCTCTGTAAAGTTTATACGATTTTGAACTACCTCAACTACTGAAAAGTTGTAGAGAGAGTCTCAATTAATATCAATTATACCTTTTTCAGGATGTGATAATCCACGTAGAAGACTTATCTAGTTCATGTTTTGAATATAAACGAAAGCATGTGTTGAGTACGTTGAAAAACTTGAGTATTCATACTGATTCCGAGAACATTATGGAAAAAGTCATTAGTGTTGGGAATAAAATGGATGTCGCAAATATTTCATACCCAATGGATTTGATTACTGTTTCAGCAAAAAAAGGAACAGGTATTCACTGCACTTTCTTTGAGAAATTGGGATAAAAACTTAATTTTTTCTTAGGTTTGGAAGATTTACGAAATACGCTGGAAAAAACAATAATGAAACGTACAGGGCGAAAAATTCTAATAGTGAGAGTTGCTAATGGGGGAGAAGAAATGACATGGCTGTTCAAAAATTCCACCGTGGTATCAGAAATGCCCGACAAAAAAGATCAGCAGATTATGGAAGTTAAGACAATAATAACAGAAAGTAATTTACAAAAATTCAAATACCATTTCATAAGGAATAAATTAAAATAAAAGTTTCATTGCAATATCCATTTTACCCTACCGTTCATTTTCTCCAATTCTCTGATCATTATCAAGGAATTTTTCAGTTACCACAATACGAGTCTGCCTAAGACTTGAAAATTTTTTTTTTTTCGGTTTGGTTGACTCTGTAATCATTTCTGCGTCCTGCGGTATTGCCACTTTTGTTTGGATAAATTGAGGTGGAAATAGTATTTCTTCCATAATACCAGAAAACGTCTACAGGGGTGGTGTTGATTAGATGTGTGCTTCTGGAGCACTTTCGATAAGATATCATCAACTTTCTTTCTCGAATGTAAATCGGCCATTCTTGCAGCAAATATTATAAACTGAGAAAAAAAAATCGAAACTCACTTCAGTTTATTCCAATAAATGTTGTAAATGTTTACTATTCACTTCCTGACTATATCTAATGAAATCTGTTCACAAATGCATTTCTTGCTATTAAATGTTTGTGGAGTAATTTCGTTGAAAGCACCTCTTATTCTGAACTTGAGTTCTGAAATGGGCTGCGGTTGTGTATCGTACACTTACGATTGCTCGTATTTAAAAAAAAACCAAGGAGCGTCATAGCAGGTGATCTAGCGGACAATTCGAAGAGACGACGTCGACCTATCTATTGGTTTCAGCAAGATGGGGCAACTCCTTATTGATTGGAAGACAGATCAACTGAATGATATTTATCCCTTAGGATAAATATCATTCAAAACCAATGTGCACCATTTTAATTTAAGTTTCAGAAATGTATTAAGATCACCTCAATATAAAACTTCATTGTGTCATGGATGTTTCTCACATCATATTATCTGGTTATACAATCGGATTCCTCTTGAATATAAATATCCCTCAATTGAAAGGTTCAAAAAGGAAATAAAAAAACATCTGTTATCAAATACCTCTTAGAATGAAATATATTTTGTTTTCAAATTTTACTAACTTTAAGAAGGCAGGATTCAATCTCTGTAATGATAGATCACGACAGAGATTGCTCTTCCACCCAACCGCAAAAAAGCTATAACTAATCTACTGCTAATTACAAACAGAAATCGTGAAAAACAGTCATTACTTCAAGAATTACTAAATTTATTGTTGGGCATCGTTAGTTCCGGGCAGGCGATCCTCTATTGAAGACAATATGTGAAAAACCAAGAACAGTACTTAATGAAAATAACTGCGTAAACGCAAGCAAGACATAAGTGGAACAACCTATTCGTGTGACACCCAAGTTAGCTTGCCAAGTTTTTATATCGGTGTTGGTGATTTCACCAATCTAAAACCGACAACTGCGGTAGCAAAAATTTGGGAAGCTATCCTGGAATATCACACACACACACACACACGCACACGTGTTTGTTTCGCATTAACTTTGTCAACCTGTGTGTGCATTAAACTCAATTGTGGCGTACGCTTTAGTTGTGGCAACTCACCTTCGGATGCCACAACAAAAGAGGGCATAACTTGGCTATATGCGGTTGAAGACATGGCGGGAATTTCATCTGTGTGTAGTACGCCACAAACGCGTCCTAATTTTGTATACTATCAACCAAATTGTGACTGCATTTACTACATGGTATAGTGGTGCCCTCTGGCCACACACACTTATTATTGGAGTGTTTGGCTATGCGATTGAAATCCCCATTCAGTCGTGTCTTGACTGCCACAGTGAATTGACAAGATTATTCACGATCATATCCGTAAGTTTATATTTTATTCATACTCAGTGATTTCATTGCTAGGCTTAACTGATGAATTTTTTAGGAAATTGAAACAAGAGGTAAAAAATTGTTAAATTTGGTGCTAGCGAAAAACAGAGAACTGAGCAATCGGTTACTAAATTTGCCGAAGTATGAAACGACAAAAGGCGTTGACGAAAGTGATAGAGAACTGGCAATTAAAAGTGAGTACCCATTGGATTAACCACCGATCATAACAAAGTACCGCAAAAAGGTGTATTTCTTTGGATATTTGTTTCTCGTAACTTTTTGATCAAAATCTTCAATCTGGCTCGGAGGTAGCGCCGACATGAATATACAGGGTGGGCTATCTCACACGATACGGAGCTTCTATTGAAAACAATGAATTTCTTTCTCGGTTGCCTAGGTGATGAATTTTTTCATGCACGATTGAAAATAATGTTGAGCTATACAGGGTATTTCAAGAAATAAACGTATAAAATGCATATTTTTGAAGGACAACCCAGTATTTCATTGTATTTTTACATTCTTTCTGAAGATCTGATTTTATCGATTGATCGCACTCGTGGTCTAGTGAATACGATTAGAGATATACAGGGTCACGTCAAACGACACAGAAGATGGTAACTAAATCTATTGATTTCTTGAAAGTTACGATTTTGTGACAGGTAGAGGTCTATCAGGGGTACATTTAAAAATTATTTTCATGATATACAGGGTATCCTCAAAACATTGAATATATCAAAGTTGTGTATAAAATGATTCATTTCTTATCACTTTTTCAGGTTCTCTCTGTAAGGCTGATTTCATTAATCTATCACACTTTGAGTCTAGCTGAAACGATGACAGAAATATTTGGTCTAAAAATTCGATATTTTTCATTTGTAAAATTTTTGTGTCGAATATATTCATTATTGGTCAAAAAAGCTAACATGTTTCTATCTCAACTATTTACTGGTATTTAAACAATTCACAAACAGGGTGATTCAAAATTCTGAATGTTTCATTTAAATATCAATTGATATTGAATCAAATGTTGTGATAGCGACATGTGAGCCATTTTGACCAATTATGAATAGTTTCGATACAAAAAATTCCTAAAGTTCGAAAAATCTTGATTTTTTACAGCCTATATAGGTACCTAAATATAAACGTTCCAGTTAGACTCAAAGTATGATTGATTGATGAAATCAGCTCACCAGGCAGAATATGAAAATGCAATGAACTATAGGGTGTTCCGTAAAAAAAATCAACTTAGATGTGCCACAATTTTTAGGACATCCTGTATCAATGAACCTATTTCAGAAATGTCGTCCAGATTGATGTACATTCTCCTGCAATGAAGAAAATGAGAAACACGGAAGGGATGCATTACTATTGATTTTTCCGAAAACTGAAACACATTTTTAATAACGAATTTTTTATTTACATATTCAGATTTCCAAGATGCATCGATATCTTCATCTACTGATGAATCATCGACCAAAACTATCAGTCCAGAGATTCTACCCATACCAACAATACTAATCAGCTTAGAACAAGTCGCGAGTTTGCAAACTGTTAGATCTTTGAATATTGAAGACAACGATCAATTATTATCAGAACCCAAACCTTTTGGTTCTGGTGGCTCTTCTGGATCTGAATACATACCTAGGGATGAGTCCCGTAGCAGTACGATAATACCGGAAACTCCTGAAAATCTATTATCAAGTGAAAATTATATTGATCATGTTTCCCAAAGTGTACCTGTTGATAATTCCGAAAACCTTTTTTCAATGAATACCGACATGAAAATCGATAAGCTTTCATCCATCCGGTGTAACTAGTTCTACTGATCAGAAAAATCTAACAAAAGAACAAGTTCAAATAAAATGTGCAAGAAAAGAATATGGTGGTAAAAGAATTGGGGATAAAGACCACAGTTGTTATTTTTGTCACAAGTTACTTCGTAATTTAGCCAGACATTTTGAAAGGGCACATAGTAATGAAACGGAAGTTGCTAGAATCCTGAGTATGCCAAAGAAATCCAAGAGACGAAGAGATGCATTCAATGCTTTGACGCGTAATGGTGATTTCTATCATAATTGCGACGTGCTCTTATTAAAAAAAGGAGAACTCATCTTAACTCGTAGACCAAACGAGCAAGAAAAACAATTTTCAAAATATTCTGACTATGGTCCTTGACCCGAATGTCTAGGTTTCATGTGAAAAAGACATCTATGGCATCATCTTAAATACTCATGTGCCTGCATGAAGGATAAAAATATTTCAAATTCTATAAAAACATCACGACAACCAGCTGCTGAGAGCACCTCTTTACTGAATGGAATTTATGGTCACAATCTGACAGAAGACTTTCGATCAAATATTTTGAACAAACTACGAAATGATGACATATCTGAAATATGTCGCAAAGATGATGTTATCTTACGATATGGAGCATTTCTCTTTGAAAAATACAGTAGCACTCAAGCAGAACTGATTAGACAATCTATGCGGCAACTTGGGAGGTTAACAATGGAAATCACTAAGGGAAATACCGATGTGAACAAGTTAATTGACTCTTTCATCCCTGAAAAGTTTGACGCTGTTGTTTTAGCGACAAAGTCACTCTGTTCAACATCTAACGAAGTAGCGAAAAGGACTGAATTTGGAATTCCGTCTTTAGCGTTGAAAATTGGATATTCTATTAGAAAGTGCATTGGAATCGAAAGAGGTTTATGTTTGCGAAAGGGAGACCTGAAAAAAAAATGATATATTGTTGAGTTTTTTGTCAATTTTGGATTTGGAGTGGAGCGTTAGGATTTCATCCAATGCACTAGCTACTTTGTAATCCAGAAAACTCAATTCTGTCGATTTGCTTCCAATAACTGGCGATTTAATCAAATTGAGCAAATTTTTAGAATTCATGATCCGGGAAACTAAGAGTGATATGGAAAGAGAAACGATTTTCTCAAATTGGAGTAAACTAGCATCAATCACCTTGAGTCGAATTATTCTATTCAATAAAAGACGTTCAGGAGAAGCTGCAAGAATGAAAATCGAAAATTACACTAACAGACCATCATGGAAAAGTCAAGGTGTAGCAGAAATGAAAAAAACTTTAACGGAATTCGAAAATAAGTTAGCTAATGGTCTAACAGTAATAGAAATAATAGGAAAGCGAGGAAGGAAAGTGCCAGTATTGCTCACTAAAGACATGAAAGAATCTGTTGATTTTTTATTGGCAACTCGCGTAGAAGTGAGAGTACCCGATGAAAATCCTTTTGTTTTTGCACGGTTAGGTGTTTTGAATTCATATATGAGAGGGCACGATTGTATAAAAAAATGATGTTCTGAAGCAAACCTGAAGTCGCCAGAAACAATAACAAGTACAAAATTACGAAAGTACGTAGCTACCGTTTGCCAAGTTTTCAATCTCAAAGAATATAAATGTGATTGGCTCGCGCGACATTTGGGCCACGATATAAGAGTCCATCGTGAATTTTACCGCCTTCATGAAAATACAGTAGAGCTTACCAAAGTTAGCAGGTTGCTTCTCGCAGTCGACCAAGGGCAAGCACATTCATTTGCTGGAAAATCTTTGGAGGACATTGAAGTACAGGATGAGATAAATTTTAATTTTCTTATTGCCAGTTCTGTAAGTTTCATTTATAACAAGATTTCAAAAATAATTTGGATTGATCCTATACAGAGTACGCCAAACGATGGCGTATTAGAAGTATCTAGAGAAAGAAATATATTATTAACGTTATTTGGGCTTATCTTATAGTTGACTCCTATTGTTTTTGACATATAAATCCATTTTCGATTTTTTGACTTCAAAAACAACATCATTATAAAATGTGGTATTTTTCTGACCAGTGCTGATAGAAAGCTGCATTTGTTACAAAAAATATTCCTTTTCGTTCTGTAGATACTTATAATATGCAATCGATCAATTTTGGCCCACCCTGTATATCAATGAAATATCAAAATCTGTTATTCTTCTAGATTTACCACCTATAGAAGAAGATCCCCCTGATAAAAATGATAACGATGAAGCTGATGATATATGTGATGGGGAAGTTCCAAGTAGTAGCATTGAGGATTCAGGTCGCATTACTGTGAACGAAGTAGAAGAAGAATTAACATCTGAACCATTATATGGAAAAAATTAAAAAAACCTAGTACGTAAATTTATCCGTCAAATTATATTGGGGTGGGAAATGTGCGTGAACAAGCCTAATTACCATCCAAACTTCGAAGTGGATTTTAGTCTTTTCAAAGAAATATACGATAATATTTGAACCGACTAATAGCTACACCCAAATTTACCTACTTCAATATGATATTTGAAGAATTCAATCCAACAATATAGTGAATTATAACTTCTTTCTTTTTCAGAAAACGTTAAAGCTAAAAGGTCGAAGAGAGAAGCAGCTTTAGGTAGAGTTCCGTGGAGTGATGCAGAAACAGAAGTATTATTGAAGAAATTCAACGTAGAGATTAAAAATGGAATCGTACCAGGAAAGGATAAGTTTACAAAAATCAAAGAGAAGCATGACGACATACTCAGTCGCAGATCATGGACCGATATCAAATTTTTTGTTAAAAATTTTATAACTAGAAATAAGAAAATCAAAAAGTAGAGAAACAGTACTACTTACTATTGTTATAATAATTGTGCCTTCTCTTTTTTAACGTTGTACGTAACTGAAGTTTTACTTTTGGTTTATAATAATGATACAAAGTTGACTTATGATGAAGTTTTCCTGAATACGTTTTCTTGATATTTGAATAAATGATATTTTTATAACTCGAGAGTTTTGTGTTATGTTAAAATAAAAGGCAGTTTTCTCAATCGTTGGTTGAATAATTGGAAGATTCTTGGTATGTAATGGTATGGGCCAATTTGTTTGATATTGGTAGAAAAACTGGCCTTACTTACGTTTTCATTAGAAGTATTGGAGATTTCCTTGTGAAAAGAATTAAAATATTATGTTGGAATACTTTCAAACTATAGAACTGTACTGAAAATTAGGTAAATAAATTGTTTAATCTCATCTTATTTTCCGTTGTACCTCTAACTCCTTATCGTTACTACCCAGCAAACACCAGGCAATAACAATTAATTCCTATGGAAGTAACTTTGCGACATGAAGCTCACATACGAATACCTATGGAATAACTGTCCCGCTTGCATTTGCTGCCAAATGTTTGCCGCATTTGGTTGAAAAGTAAAATAATCGAATCGATCTTAATGCGATCTTAAAGGTATTCTGAAATGTAATGTCCTTATGTAATCACTGATAGATGTCTTATGGTATTCCACTTTGGGATCGTCTATGCGATATATTTTCTGAACTTCTTTGCTAAATACTTCTCTTCCTATCCATGAGTGCTCACATTATCACTTCCGAAGTTGAATATTATTGCATAATCAGATAATCGATTTTGTATTCTATGTGAAGTTATTTTGAATTCTTCATTAAGAAGTCGCCTTGAATCCTCTATTAGAGTTCTTTATTGTAATAAGTGTAAAATATTTTACGACTGTGATCAATTACCGAAACACCAAACTGATATTACTCTCACTATACAGACTGATCAACCTCAAGTCGGCACTATTGCTAACTTATTTTTTATAAAGATACGCTGTTCGTTGAATCAGATAACTAGTTTTTTTTTCCGCTGATGAACGTGGTGCTAACTAAAAAACAATTGAACAATGCATTACAAATGCATTTCTTGCTATTAAATGTTTGTGGAGTAATTTCGTTGAAAGCACCTCTTATTCTGAACTTGAGTTCTGAAATGGGCTGCGGTTGTGTATCGTACACTTACGATTGCTCGTATTTAAAAAAAAACCAAGGAGCGTCATAGCAGGTGATCTAGCGGACAATTCGAAGAGACGACGTCGACCTATCTATTGGTTTCAGCAAGATGGGGCAACTCCTTATTGATTGGAAGACAGATCAACTGAATGATATTTATCCCTTAGGATAAATATCATTCAAAACCAATGTGCACCATTTTAATTTAAGTTTCAGAAATGTATTAAGATCACCTCAATATAAAACTTCATTGTGTCATGGATGTTTCTCACATCATATTATCTGGTTATACAATNTAGGACATACAAGGCTTACCCATGAATACCTGATATCTCGAGGAGAGGAACCACAGTGTCAAATTTGTGAAATGCCACTCACAGTAAAACACATCATAAAGGAATGTCCGATGTTCCAAATAGAAAGAGACAATTACAATATACCTCAAGATTTGAAAGAAGCTCTAGGACGACATCAAGTGAAAAATATTATTTGCTTTTTAACTGCTCTCAATCTTATTATAAAATTGTAAATACTACCTAATGATTTGTAATAAATACACTCCGCCGCTAATAAACATCAGGTTGAAGCGGATGATTTTAAATTAAAAAAAAAACAATAATTGAGTATATGAAATAAATTAATTTACAGTTTGAGAGATTTCAAAATATAGAAAAGAGAAATTACCTAGTACTAAGATACAATGAAATTTTATGACACCAACATTCGAAATATAGTTAATTTAATATAGATTCCTTTTTTTTCAATTCGATCGTCAAATGAATTAAATTAAAGCTCTATGGTATTTTAGACACACACCTTGATCATGTGGCATCCGTAACACAGTATACAGAAAATACATTTCTTGTGGAATCACAAACATTTTCTTGAGTCAATGCATTGAATGTGGCAACGAACGCCACATGCTTTCTCATAGTATGTGTTTATGTCTCCGATAATACGGAGAGTAAAAGGACGCCACCTAGCGCATTTGATTCGTGAATTTGAATGCCATGCGTACTGAGGCCGGCAACAAGAATGCCACAATTTGGTACACAGGTTGAGGTGCCACAAAAATACATGGACATGTATGTGTGCACACGCAATGGTTTCTTGAGAAATATTGTTTATTTCTGTTCGAATTCTCTCTTTTGATTCTTGAATATTTGCTGGTTTCGTTTTATAAACAACATTCTTCAGAGGGCCCCACATGAAGTACCTAATCCAAGTTTGGCGACCTCGCTGGCCATTCAATATGGATACGTCTACGAATCCATCGGTTCGTAAACATTTGGTCGAGATACCTTCGAACATCTGCAGCATAATATGTTGCGCACCATCTTGTTGAAACCATAAACTTTCATCAAAACTTCCAGGATTAATGCTACTGGGGAATAAATTAATTAAAGTAGGTACAAGATATCCCCTTAAAAATTGAAGGTATGTTAACCCGTTTAAAGTACCGTCGAAAAAGTAGGGTCCGATGATCCTGTTTCTTACAATGCCAGCCCATTCATTTACCTTTTGCGGATATTGTGTATGATGCTCACACATCCAGTGGGGGTTTTCTTTGACCCAGTACCTACAATTCTAACGGTTGACCCCACCATTTGATGTAAACGTAGCTTCATCAGAAAAAATTATTTTTTTTACGAGGAGACGGTCTCGGTGACAAGTTATCCATCATGGTTTCATGAAATTCTATTCTTCTATCTGGATCATCCTCGTTTAATTCCTGTAGAAGTTCGATTTTAAAGGAATGCCATTTTTACAATTTTAATACTTTGTGTGCAGTTGTTTTACTGACATCGAAATCACGACTAACCTTACGAACAGAAGTGTGCACATCTTATTCAAAAGTAAGTAGAACATCTCTAGTTTTGTATCATCATTTACAGTTTTTTAAAATTAATAAGAAATACTTGTTGGCACGGTTACTGTCAACTACAGCAAGTACTAGGGGAGAGTGTTCCACAATCAGACACAAAATAGGTTTTGCTAAATATTAACCTTATTTATTGAACAAACAAAAATATGATTTTTACTAATACAAATTAAGGCTGTGCACAAGGTTCTATGATAGAACATACATCATAAACCAGAAAATAATTCAAAAAATGTTTGTTTAAAAATGAAAGGTGGATTGTGGAACATACATGTTGTGTATGATTGTGGAACATACATGTTCCACATCTAGACACGTCATGGTCCACAATAAGACAAAAGTTTTATTACTGTTTTAACGAACTTCAAAGGCTGAAAAATTAACTTCAAATATGATTGTTGCCGTTTTGTTGTTCACACGTGTAATGGTTTTGGTAACACCATCTTAATGTTTTCCAAGCATACCAAAGAGACGTCTTCTTTTTTGGCACAATAACAAATGTCTGGTCTCGTCCCCAACATCAAATACATGAGACATCCCACGAGCTCACGAAAAGGTTTCTCAGTTACTTGATCTATACTCAAATCAAATCTTAACTTGGGATCAATAGGTATTTTTGAGGTGTTACAATGTTCCATATTGAATTTCTTTAATAAGTTTACAATATACTTTGTTTGATTTATCTTTAATATACCTTGTTCTCTATCATAAGAAATTTCAAGCCCCAAGAAATTTTTAAGTTCACCTTTATCTTTAATTTTAAATCTGGTCATTAATTTGTCTTTTACTATATTTATCAATTCAGGGTTTAGACTTGCTAAAATAATGTCGTCAACATATAATAGTAAATAAAGGTTACTTTTGCCCTTCTGGCACAAAATATACAAGCAAAAATCATTTTCAGAACGTTCAAAACCCAAATCTAGCAAATAACTATTCATTTCTTCATTCCAACACTTGGAAGAT
>NW_019292902.1:16714-47332 GCF_000500325.1 Leptinotarsa decemlineata | reverse complement strand
ATTATAATCATTGTAATCAAGATAATGGGTTCTCATGTTATTATTTGTTGGATTTTGGGGATTTTTCTGAATTACTGTAGGCCTATTTTGTGGTTGACCGTAATTCTGTTGTCTGAATTGGTTTGTTTGATTAGGTTGTGTACGTTGTTGTACTGGAAAGTTGGGTCTTGGAATATATGATTGTTGGTAGTTTTGTGGTCTTTGAAAACCTTGTTGAAAGCTTTGACTTTGATTTTGATTTCCAATGGGTCTTATTGGATTTTGGCTTTGCATATAATTTCTTTGGAAATTATTTTGGGTGTTTGTCATTTGTCTTGGTCTATTCTGACTTTGATTTGGGGGTAGACGAGTATTAAATCTTTGATTTTCAAAATATGAGAGCTGTATCTCACGTTTTATTCTGATTGATGCTTCTAACATCGTTGTTGGATTACTTGCTCGTATAATGTGACCTAGTTTGGGTTTTAATCCTGTCAATCTGGCTAATCGGCTTCCATAAAGGTAGGGACGAAAATGTTTAACTGTCCATACCATAGCTAATAATTCTCTTTCTATGGTAGAGTATTTTGTCTCGGCTGGATATAATGTTCTGGATGCATAGGCGATAGGTAAATCTTTTCCTATGGGTCCTTGAGATAATACTGCTCCTATTGCAAAGGAAGATGCGTCTGTTGTTAAAATAAAGGGTTCGTCAAAATTAGGGTATATTAGAATTGGGGTTGACGTTAATGCTTTTTTCAATTCTTGAATTGCAAGTTTACATTCATTATGAAAATTAAATTTCACATATTTTTGTAATAAGTGTGTCATTGGTTTAGATATTTTGGAAAAATTTGGGATTAATTTTCGATAATAGCCTGCTGAACCAAAAAATTGTTTAATTTCTTTAGCATTTTTAGGCTCTGGAAAGTCGCATTTGTCGGGTTGTATTTTTGAATTAGCTTTTCGTGAACGTTTGAATAGTAGTTTTGAATTTTGCAAGTTTTCGTCAATTGTTGAGGAATAAATTATTATGTCGTCCATATAGACTAGACATCTTTCGTTTCTAAGTCCGGTTAATATATGGTCTGAAATTCGTTGAAGGGTGGAGGGTGAGTTTTTCATCCCGAATGGCATCTTCAGGAATTCGTAGAGGCCATTTTCTACGGAAAATGCAGTTTTTTTCTATGTCTTTAGGATCCATTTCAATTTGGTGGAATCCTGACAAGTGTGGTCTTTCTTATCAATTCTTTCAGGGATTTCAAATCATTTTATATCATATTAGAAAATGGAAGTCCGAACTAATGAAGTTCACCATGAAACATTGTTAACCACCTTATCACAAACCATATTGGAGTAGTCGCCATATTGGAGTAATCCGCCACTTTGTAGCCGCGGCTATTTTGAATTTGCATCTTTTTCAAAGTGTACAACTATTCTACTAGTCGAACCCTCCTATTTGATACCCATACTGAGGTAGTTGTGAAAACTATGTAATCCACCATTTTGCAATCGCGACCATTATGAAATTGCATCTTTTTCAGAGTGAACTTCTATTCTATTAGTCAAGCCCTGTCATTTGATACCCATATTGAGGTTGTTGTGGAACCATGCGTAATCCGTCATTTTGTAGCAACGATACTGAGTTCATTAAATTGTATTGTCATCAAAACTGAATGTGTGTATCGAATTTCAGAGCAATCTGTCAACAAGAAGGGGGTCATCTCCATATGATAAATTTGACATAAACAAATAAATATACAAACAAACGAACAGGGCAAGCTAATTGAACCGTTCAAAAATGTATAACGCATACATTCGTTTCTGTCTTGTTAACCGTCATTAGTATAAAGTGGAATAATACAAATACACAGAGTTATCGACAGAAATCAGTCGTACTTTTTTGCCTCTACCAGAACACTTCCGTTAAAAGCATCAGTGATTCGTTTTATTCACTACAATCAAGTGTTGCTCATACTTTCAATTGGCTACACCATACTGATCTATAAGTCAGAATCACATGTCTACGGTTGGCATTTTTTGAGCGCTTGATACATGAGTTTCCTTCGTTTCGATGAAAGACACTCAAAATCCATTTTTAGGCACAGACGTCACGCAGGCACCTGCAGCAGTGGAACTCTGTGGATGCACCCGAGCATATTGTTTCTTGCAACCAAAGTTTACCCATACGTATACTTGGCTGCACCGTTCTGATGAAGTTCGGTAAGAGAAGATATGCATCGGTAGTCCGATTTTTTTTAGTGATGCTGAAGTGTTAGCTCGGGTGTACATCCGTTCTTCTTTAATACAATCACGAGTTTTCGGCAAGATTGCATTTGACATATTCATGTGCTCTACTTGGTGGGCAAATATGAAATTGAAATCGATCCTATTGATGCTTGCCTATTATGAATATTTCCGCTACCGAAGCCTGAAACAAGAATGACTACAGTTTGAAGTTCAGCCACCAGACGTTGTGATTATATTGAAAACGAACACAATTGTTTTGAACTCAGGGACTTCTGGTAAAACAATTAAAAAACTTCTAGAAAAACTGTTATTTCTGACGTTTGAAATGACACATGATTCATCATGACACTTGAAAATATTTCTTTTCCCACTCAAACAATTTAATCACACGATAAAAGGTAAGACCTCGTTAGTCCTTAGCTTACACGAGAGTGGTCGGAAAGACCGATTTTGTTAATAGGAACTAATAGAGATATATAGACGACCAAAAGAGTTATTACGTACGCAGGGTAGATTCTCCATAGTATCTTTCCCACACATGCCATTCTGCTGTCGTTTCACTTTTCCTGTCCTGCTTGTGACTGGAAGCTTTCGCAGAAAAATATCTCTTTGATCTTCTATCAGATTCCACAAAATTATTCAAGTGGAAATATATTAATGATGGTTGCCGATGTCATACTTACATGTAAGATATGTGCCTTCTTGTAATATGTTTTCACTCACTCCAAAAAAATATGTAATCTGCAGAATTAATTTTCTTTTCTCACATATATAACCACTTGATGAGTATAGAGGACTTTTGCTTCATCATCAGTGTGATGCAGCCAAATGCAAAGATGAGCAACACTCGTTTGTCAACAGAAATACAGATGCACGGACCTATCAACAGAAGCCAGACACATATTTGTCTTTTCAGTTGATTGATCATGTATTTATAAGGAAACTACTAAAATTACCACGGTGGCAGCTATAACTACCTGCGTAACATTCGGGTCCAGGAAATAATACATATATAAATATAATTAAGTGTCTTATATGAATAGAGGAGATAATTTATCGAAGAAAGCAGTCAAGGAAGTGGCAAGCCATGGACATGTATTTTAGTTCCTTGCCCATCATCAGAGTGGTGCAACCAGGTGCAAAGATGGCTGGTGCCTCCGTGCATTTGATCAGTCGGTAGCCAAGCGGTTCGGCGTGGGTGATTTGTTCACTCACTCGAATTGACTGCCGTGTTGGTCGGTGGTTCAAGCCCTAGTCTGAACGATCGATCTTCACTTGCTATCGTCCAACCCGTGTTAGGAATCACACGTTAAAAGGTAAGACCTCGTTAATCCTTAGCTCGCACAAGTTTCGACTTCTGAGGGTTGTCGTTCGTAGGGGTGCGACAGCTGGTTAACGGAAAAACAGATTTTAAAACAGATTTGTACTTCTTTTGACAATCAAGTGTTGCCTACCTTCGCACTACAAAAAACTGATGGTGGGCCAAAAGCCCGAAACACGTGTCTATGGTTTGCCATTCTCTTGAGTTATATGTTTGATAAAGTATCTCCTCTATTCATACTGAGACACTCAACAATCTTTATACCTATATCACTTCCTGGATCTAGATGTCACGCATATAGCTATAGCTACCTCCCTGCCAATTTCAGTAATTTTCTTGTAAATGCAAGATCTATTGAATAATGAATATTACCGGAGTTTATTCCCAACATCAAACCGTTATTTTTAACATCTCAACACGTGTTTCAATTACCAAGTAATAATCTTCAAGAGTTTAATTTTCTTCTTGAAGTTGATCATCTGGTGATTGAAACACGTGGGGTGTTAAAATAACGGTTTGGTGTTGGGAAAAAACTCCAGTAATACTCATTACTACACCAAGGGTTCCAAACACAGCATCACAAGTACAAGATCTATTAACTGAAATAAAAAATGTGCGGCTGGCTTCTACTGATGGTTCCGTGCATTTGTACTTCTTTTGACAACCAAGTGTTGCTCATATTTGCAAGTGGCTGCACCATACTAATGATGAAAGCCCGAAACACGTGTTTGTGATTTGCAACTTTTAATATTTCAATAGTCTTTATATCTGTAAATAAATTGTGGGAGCTTGAATTAAAAACTAGTGATAGTTAAAATTTTAATATTTTTCTTTCATTTACAAAAACTATTTCAACAAATAACCATAGTGCATTTTGGACAATTTTTCTAATTGAGCATAGATTATGCACTAAATATTTACATTTTTGAAAATTCTACCCTCAACACATATTCGAAGATGTGTTCATATTTACATTCATATCTCACAATGAGATCTGTTAAGTTTCGTTGGTATGATATTATATTTTTTACAGTACTTTGACTTCATTTACAATATTTCTATTCGAGAATTTCTAATGAATGAAATTATTTACAATTTTTCATTTTCAGGCCGTTTGTGTGTAATTCATTATGAAATTCAACATCTCTCGTTAGGCAGCCATATTTCTGGAATTCGAAGTGATATCTCTTCCAAAGTATCACTTATGATGAATAATAATGACAATCAACACCTTCCTAAGTTTCAGATCGTTTTGGAAAACTCTGGAAATATGAATATGATTATTATTTGTTGATAAAGTAAGTTGTTGGAAAAACAATTATTCAACTTCAAGACGGAACCAACGATGCCAATACAAGTTATTCCTTTTTTTCCATTTTATAAGTAATGAATCATTTTCAAGGCTTCATTTCTTTATTGTGGAATCGGATATGATTTCGATAACGTTTCTTACCTAACAATGTACGAAGGAAATGAATGAAAACATAATATCTCACGTTCATCTGAGGAATTTTACTTCCCTCAGCAATTATCCGAATAATTGGAAGAGAGATGTGGAAAATTTTTGTCACGCCTCAGTGACTTAGTGGGGCATTTTTCAAGAAAATGACTTCCGAAATCTAACTGAAAAAGTCAAAAGAAAACCACGAAGTGCTAGTTAGTTCTGGCAGCAGAAGATTTTTCGACTTGTGTTGCGTGAAGAGTTCACCTGAGTGCTGTGAAATAATCGAATTGAAAAGAAGTACTCACACGAGGGCCTGAACTAACTTCAATCAAAACTGGTAACAGAAAACCATTATCGGGAAAGAGTATTCCTATTTATGAAAAACAAAATTATTCGTTTCTCATGAATAATTGGGTTGACGATTGCTGAATCGACGAATCTCAGCGATTATTTGACTTTATTGCAATAACCTAAAATGGAACACGGGCTGATATTGTTCGAATGACTTTGAGCTTGTGAAATGAAGGAAATACTGAAGTTATTATCAATGTGATATGCGATGAATGGAATGAAATATCAAACTGAATATCATTGATTCAATGATCATTCAAACATTGCATCAAATTATTATTCGATCATTGAATAAAAATTTCAGATGTCATCAATTCAAATATTAATTTGAAAATGGAGAATCAATGTGAATTGAATTCATAAACTATTTTCCCGTTTTCGACAATTTGATGAAGATGTGCAGTGTCAACAAAAACGATGACTGGCGAATGACCAAAAACATTGAATACGCCATACCATACTCTCCAAAATATAAATAAATATAAATTGGAATTGCTATCAAAGTTCATATTCTATGTTCTTAATTCTATTGATACATTTGCGAAAAAAAAAGTAAGTCATTGATCAACGGATCTGAAAATTGACAACTTACCTTTGGGCATTTTTAGTTTCGGCAGGTTCTTTGCGGCCACAAAAATTTGTTTTTCAAAAAACTTTCGAAAGTTCCAAATTTTTTCGCTTTTCACATTATGTTACTGCCAAAGGGGTCATACTTTGGAAGAGATATATATATATATATATATGGTCCTCCTCATCATTAGGTTGTTTGTTAGTCGTACCTTTTAAAAATACACATTTACTACCTAATCAATTCAATGATGAACAATAAGGAAAAGAACATGACAGAAATCTCATTGGTTCGTCCCGAATCACTAAGAGCACTGGCATGACAACTCATGTCCTCTGGCTGTAACTGAACAATTGGAATACGCACTTCCGTGGCGACATCTATACAGGTTGCTTCTCTTATGACTTCGTTGATTTTCATAGCAGTCTCGATGGGAGTATTGTGTGACTGGAGACTCTCTCTGGCCCAACGTCTCAGCCAGTGACTAAGCCATGAAAGGTGACATCCACATCGGAAGGAATTATCCGAAATGAACAGACCCCCTATAAATTTGTTAAATTCAGTTATCTGCACTGGAATTGAACAATTCAAGAAATTAGAGAAGTAAATCCTATTAATAATCTGAAATTATTTCATCACTTTCATTCAATAATAGGAGTAGTTCATTCTTCCGAAATAATCACGACGTACTATGTTCATAAAAACTAATTCAGATATGTTGAGTTCTCTAGGGGAATTTTCGAAAATTTTCTATATACAAATCAAGTTTCAAAATAAATGAGCAGTACAATCTGGAATGATGAACTATATTTTTCATTTTTGACTAAAAAAAAGATAATTTTTTTTTGCCAACTAGTACTTTCACCTAATAAAAATTCTCATTTTCAGGAAAACCAAATATTATTCATGAACATAAAATAAAATGAAAAATTCTTGTTTCTATGATACAGTTTCCTTTTGAAATATCAATAACAATGATTTATATTGATCACCATGTGAAAAAAATTATATATCAACACTTGCTTCGTATTTCAGCATTTCGATTAAAAATTATTGGGACATACTATACACGAGTAGTTTCACTGAACATTTTATGGCCAGACTATGATCAGATGGAAATTCATTACATTACACTCATTTGTTTAGAGAACGATTTCAATATCAATTGAAAGTATGGATTACCAGCAATTTACCTCATATGTTCGAGTAAACTAGCCTGTACCTCAGAAGCGGACTGAGCATTTCAATTGCCCGCGGGGCGTCTCCCTGATGAAACACAATCTGCAACCTATTTGTTCGTTTAATTGAGGAGGATAGCAATAGACTAGTGAATACTGCCCTTTATTTTGGAGTAATTGACAGTGGGGATGCGAAGAAGGAGCAGGGTGAGTTCTGATCAGATGATTCATATTTTTCCATTTTCAAAATCGTGGAACAAAAAAAAATTGCAATCAAAATTTTCTATAATAAGCAACTAGGGGAAGATCGTTACCCTTCGTACGCGAGGCACATTCATACAGTCATACGGTCTTGCTTTTGTATGTGTGCGTGAGTCCAGGTACCAACTTTACGTCAACGTAGTTTCGCGCCATTCGCACCGGTGATAGTGAAGTGACAGGCACGATCGTGTTTTCGCGCTCTATAAGTAATTTTTTTATCAATGTTTTTGTCTATTGTCACCGTAGATAAAATAAGTTCCGTTTAGAGTATTCTATCAGTAAGGACTTAAGATACGTTTTCAATACTCAATTTATGATGTTTTATTATTAATATTAAAAGACCTTATATTTTGTTGTTATTTGGTTAGTGGGGTACTCTCGGACAGAACTAGATGGGGCACGAATGTACCCCAACTGGTAGGTATGTACAATTTAGTGTGTTAGTGCTGCTAATTTGCTAATTTTTGCATTGATATTGTCCTGTGTTTTGCTATCGTGGATGTACGTATATATATTTTGATACCTATTCCTTATTATTTTTTCACAGAAACATGTTGCGGACTTATTAACAAAAAAAGACAAATAGACAAGCTGTAGATGAAGAATCTATGCAGTCAGCAATACAGAATGTTATGCAAGGAGTATTGTCATATAGAAAAGCTAATGACAAATACAATTTGAAATTGTCAACATTAGAAAGCCGAGTAAAAAATACAATAATAGCAATGATGCTGAAGGGTCAAGCAACCGTACATTTGATTCCAAATATACCAAGTATTTTCTAGGGAAGAAGAAAAACTGTTGACTGAGTATATTATCAAATGTAAGATGCATTATGGACTCACGATGATTCAATTAAAAAAGCTAGCATATGAGTATGGCAAATCTTTGGGTTTGAAATATCCAGCAAAATGGAAAGAAAATAATATGACTGAAAAAAAATGGATGCATGGTTATCGCAGAAGAAACCCGGAACTCAATTTACGCAAACTCGAAAACACAAACTATGCCAGATTTTTTGCGTTTAACAAAAGTTCAGTTATTGAATTTTATACCAAATTGAAAACAGTTTCGTGATGACATCCATTAACTGCTGACAAAATCTTCAATTTCGACGAATCGGGTGTATCTAGCGTTTCAGGTACTCCCAAAGTCCTGGCTACAAAATGTCAAAAACAGGTCGGACAAATTCTATTAGCTGAAAGAGGCGAGCTGGTAACTTTTGGTGGCATTATACTTGCCAGTGGAGATACCATTTTTCCACTTTTCGTGTTTCCACGCGTTCATTATAAAGATACTTTACTCGAAGGAGCACCCGAAGGAAGTCTCGGCGCTACAAATAAAAGTGGCTAGATAAATTGCGATATATTCATTTCTGTTTCAAAACATATCCAGAGCGCGCACACTCTGCCCAAAAGATAACGCTATGTTATTGTTGTGTGACAATCATGAAAGCCATGTTTCTCTCGAAGACATCAACTACGCCAAAAAAAAATGGCATGATTCACCTATCTTTTCACCACATACATCTCACCGCCTACAAACACTTGATGTGGGAGTCATTGGACCATTTATATCAAAGTTGAAAATTGCTTTCAATAATTGGCATATAATGAACCCAGGCAAAGCATTGACAATTTACTATATTCCAAAGCTTATGAAATTTGCATTTTTCGAATCACTCACGGCAAAAAATTTCACAAGTGGATTCAACAAACCCGGAATATGGCCTCTTGATGAATTTGCCTTCAGTGTCGAAGATTTTGCTCCAATTGAGGTGTTCACATCCGGTAACTTAGAACATGTGCCTCATACTCAAAATTTCGTTGAAGATTTGTCAGCACCTACTCCGCAGCCAAGTGTCTCTGATATCTGCCAACCCCCTACTTCTGGAACACAGAATTTTTTGGAGGTTCCGCGAGAATCTACAGAACAAACTATCAACTCACAATTGATAACTTATGATAATACAAAGATTCAATTTAGATGCTTTCGAACCAGAAGAGACAGATTCCTTCAATTCAGATTTTCTTAAACGCCGTAACTGTCTCTCATAAAACGTTAAATTATAGCCGAGGGACCGAAAGTGTCAAGGTAAACACTATTCATCGGCGTGAGAAAATGTCCAATCAGATATAATCACGTAACTCGAAATGTTAATATGAGCATATCGATATCTCAGAATGGAAAGTTTTGTGAACTCATTGAAAGATGTTTTTGATGCCCTACGTCGTACGGGTTGAGAAACGCGAGGGGCGAGGCACTCGTGATGGTCTTCCTGGTTTTTGAAAGGATAAAATACAGAGGGTTCTGAGAGCTCTTCGCTTAAGACAGCGGTCTTAGAGTGGTGCGAAAGTTTTTGTTTGGAAAGTAAGTTTGCGTAAATTTTGAGGTGGTTCGAAAACTGGGGAGTTTGAAGGGTTTTCTTGACGGTCAATCAAGGGCGGTATATTTTGTTTTGGGAGATTTCCTGGGTAGAATCTTTAATTTTTTTTATTCTTGAAAACAGGCGGTTAGCGCGATTTTGAGTAGTCTTTTATTCTGAAGCGAAAATCGAGCAGTGTAGTGCAGGAAGTTTTAAATAGGGGACGAGCAGAGAAAAGGCAGCGGTGAGTAAAATATACATGTGTACTAACCATTTTATAATTTT
This sequence comes from Leptinotarsa decemlineata, assembly GCF_000500325.1. Lineage (NCBI taxonomy): Eukaryota > Metazoa > Arthropoda > Insecta > Coleoptera > Chrysomelidae > Leptinotarsa > Leptinotarsa decemlineata. The sequence continues at coordinate 37,330 of NW_019292902.1, read as the reverse complement.
GGAAAGGAGTTAGCTATTTTAAATTTATATACAGAGTGGACCGAATAATTGCCTTATAGATATTTAGTGGTCAGAAATCATCGACCGAGTTAGAGTATTCCGTCACTCTCGTATATTATTTTTTGACATTTTTGTTCTTTGACTTTTTTGTTATATATTTTTCCTTTATTTCCTTTATTACTGAATATAATTTCTTCTGAAGGTTTTAAGCAGGCTTTTATTTCAAAATCTACCATAGTAACCTCTTGGAAGGAAGTGTCTGCGAATTTTTTTAAGATCTTTTCTCTCTGCAACTAAAGACCTCCTAGTGCAGGAGGCGGAATTTAAGCCTCTTTCGAACTTACCTAACATCCAAAATTTGATGTGGAGAAATTCGCATATGGTGACAGTAGTTGCCAAATATTATCTAAATAAAACAAACACGGAAATAGCGAAAGGGTTACCAAAGCTAGATAGACAGTTAATGCCGTATAATTTTATTGGTGACTCAGCTATAAAACTGTAGATATTTCAGTGAGATACGTATATATAATAATAACAGTAAAACCGTGCCGGATTTACTGAAAGTTCCCTAAGATAAAAGTATTATTTACTATGTAGGAAAAGTTGTCGGTTACTATAGTCAGACTGAATTTAAAGTATCTTATCTTAGAAAGGAGCCAGGCTTTTCGTGGACATTTGTTTTCCTTAATGTTGAAGATATTCATACTATTTATATAACTGATGTTGAAATGATACTTCATTTACCTAAGCTTCAGTACCTTGTACTTCTAGAACATCAAAACTTTTCATTTTTTTAGTACTGTTCAATAGTTTTTATCATATTGTTGATTAACAAAAATTTTTTGCAGTGCTAATCCGCACCAAAGATTAAAAAATGTGATTATGAATTCAAGATAACTGATTTACGCAGAAACTGAAGCAATTTTACGTTTTATTTTTAGAGGAAGTTAATTTAATTTTCGTTAATTTTAAGAAAAGTCATTTAAGTTTTGTTTTACATAAGGAAAGCTATGTAATTTTTGTTGACTGTAAGAAAAGGATTTTATTTTTGTTTAACACAAATCAATCTTCATTTTTGTGTTCAATTTTATGACTAATAAAAGAATTTTGATTCATAGATGGCGTTTTATTCGCACGTACGGAACTACCCCACAGCGTACGAAGGTACCCCCAACACTGTATCTATATAGGTGCTCCGTTATTGGGACAGATTCGTACATATTCCACTTTTAGTTTAAATCATAATTATGGTTGAAACATCAGATGAAACCAACTGTCAATTTTTTATAAATCTCAGATAGTTAGACAATAAATTTGAGCTGTCAGGTGTTTCATTTATCAAAAAATAAAAAAAATAAAGTGTGGAAACCGTACGAAGCGCCCCACTTCCTCTATAGTTGGAAAAAAAATTTCACCTATTCAGCAGTGGTGCGAATAGGCTTCAGTTGTTTCAATTTTCATTTTCATTTGATTACTTTTCAACTTTGAACCACAATTTCATCAACAACTCAAGTTAATGTCAACGGAAATGAACAAGAACCGTTACGGGAGATTTTACCATTTTAGTGTAAACCTAGCTGCCTACCCCAAATTTCTTTACTGGCGCAACGGACATATGCAAAAATGCTACAGCAATAAGAACGTATAAAGATTCGTTATGGGTGATGTTATCACGACTAAATTTCGTTCCCTTGTGATTGGGTTATACTTGCTAACGTAAATTATTACTAGCGAAAAACAGAAGAAGTATATGCTTTTCAACATATCATGCAGTAGTAATTGGAATACTCACTGTAACGAACGAAATCGCTAGAATGTAGAATAAAACAATGAAATGTATTGAATTATTTTGCTGTAGCAAAAACCGCAATACAAATTGAAGAAATAGAGAAGCCGAAATAATGCTCCATATTCACTAGGCTATCACTATTCTTGTAGATCACACGAACAAATATCATGCATACTCTCTGTCATCAGAGGGGCGCACCGTGTACAGCTGCAATGATGCTTTCTTTTCTATCAAACAGGACATCTCACTTGGACCTCTTTGTCGCACGTCATCAATCGCCTCAAAATTGAGGAGTTTGAAAGTTGCCAACCGTTATACAGGCCAAATTCAGTGCAAGAAACTCAATATCATCATGTTCTGAATGAAACAGCGTTTATTTTGATAAAAGATTCATTTATTAAACAGATAAGTTTGAATAACTAGTATCCAACCTGTCAACCCAATGGTTATGCCAAGAGAACATGATCATGATCAACCCAACATTCGTATGTGAATTTTAATATTTCGGGTGGAATTGCAAATGAGCAACATAGAAGTCACTACTAAAAAAAATCGAGAGTGGTCTACGATAGATAATATGACTGACCTAAATGGAATGAAACCATTTATCTTACTGAAACATTTTCTAAGGGGTTCATTGATAGAAATATTCAAAGATGAATAAGAATATTAACATCGCTAATTACCACAAGTTAGCAAGCAAAGGTCAATAAGATAACATCCAAAACTGTCTAATATTCTATTTAAGGAAAATATTTCGAAGCTCATTGAGAATCCGGATAAGGCAATTTTGATGAACAAAGTTGTATTTGGCGTATGTCGAAGACAAGAACACGGAAGAGGTAGAAAATTAGACATCGTAGTGAAAGTACCTCAAACAAAAGTCAATCGAAAGCGCGTTTTAGTATTGTTGGTGAAGACGAAATGAAGAAAATGTGAACATTGGCTTTCTAGGCCGTGGTGATGATTTGAGGAAACATAAGCTGGGCTGGTAGGTCGTGGTTGAATGGGACCTAAAGTACTCAATATTCCATTCTACCATAGCCTACCAGTCCGGATTTTCTTCTCTCTAACGAAATGTTGGAAGTTTTGATCTGAAGAAAGACACGTTTATTCTGGAAAAATACCTTTTCAACTTACAGAAAAGGTCGTTGTACCTCACAGCCAGTTGAAAAACATATATATTTGGAAACATTCCGTTCATCTTTGCGTAATATCTCAGTTCCAGAGATTCAACGAAGCGATCCAGCTAAAACTCGCTCGGTATAGGATAAAGTCAATGACCAATGACCACGTTGAAACGACATGGAAGAAAAAGTATGCCGGTTGCTAAAGGGCATTAAGAGGACAGTGTATATTCAGGAAACAATTTTCGAAGAACGTTGGCACACCTAAATCTGGCTTCATTACAGATAGGTGCCCAGTCAATGAAACATGATTTCACAATATTGGGCTGCATGACGGATCATTCCAGAGTTGTCTGTTTCATGTGAATTCGACCATATGATATAGAGTAGAAATTCAACTAAAATACTCACTCAGATGTGTACTACAGAATTCATTATCTCTTATTATTTTTCAATGAAAGTTATCAACAAATCAATCAGACATAGGTGGTATGTATCCTTATGATGAAGACAAATAATGAATCAGTGAGATATGAAGAAAACATAAATTGAAAACAATATTTGTTTTCATCATTTGAAAATCTTTTTTCGAATAAAAGAATTCTGCCAATCATTAAAACAGTTTTTTTGATCGATCAAATTTTTAAACTTACTATATAATTTCATGATCAAAAGTGGACAGGAAAACAGTCTTCACTAGATTGGGTTCGTCAAGAGATTTTATTATGTAATATTTGTTTTGATACCAAAATTTCATAACATCTACACACTCCATCACTATCTTAGAAGAAAGTTAGTGGCAATTGATGAAATATATGATATTATCATACACATTGTGATCATCTTGACTCACTTGATTCGGAATTTGATTTAGTTCAACATATTGGCTCGATAATCATTTTCTCATGACCCGGCCTTATACCACTGACGAAATCTACTGCAGATCGAAAGAGCGTTATCTGGAAGTGGAACGAAGATGAATTGATTCTGACCTATCATATCTCCAGTCTAGCTTTAATATGAAATGAAGAACAGTTTTGTTTTCAAAATTAAATTAAGCAAAATATGGAAAAGATAAAGTCAATACTTTTTTCATTTATTGGTTTCACGCACTTCCATATGCAGCAATCAGAATATTGTTCTAGGGCTTTTCTAATTATCAGTGCTGCGATATGTTGATTTTCATTATGATGAGGAGATAAATATTCATAAAATATAAATCCACTATTGAATATACAATACTTCATATGAAAATCCTTATTTTGAAAACTACGCTAGCTCAGTTTTTCCGTTGTTGTAAAATTTGACAAGAACTATGTTTTGAACTACTGTTGTTTCAACCACATTTTTCCGAATTATAATTCGACCCTGAAAATCAAGTAATAAATGTTGATGTTTTTCAAATAAGAAAATGAATATAGGCGATATGCAACCTAGAAAAAGCACATACAGACTATTTTTTATAATATATTGAATCTCAGTAGTTTCTCTTTTCAATTTACCTGGTATAAGTGTAGTTCCTACATCATTCCACCTACTCATATTTCCGTAGAAAATTTCCGGATGGAGATGCGTCAATGAATTTCCTCTCAAATCTATAGTCAGTTGTGATACCCTGTACATATTCGAAAACAGTTCAGATGGCAGCTCCTCTATTTTTGTCCCATAAATTTTCAATGTCAACTCGGGATTTCTATCGAATTTTGCAAATGCCCCTTTATCAATCCATCTCAAGTTTGTCCCAGTTATTTCCAATCGTCTTACTTTTCGACTTGTTATGCAAAGTAATTGATCGTTCAGTTCGTTTTCTAAAAAATGAATTTTCACTGTTCTCAGTTGAGTGGTTTTAGTAAACAAACGACAAAGCTCATTCGAAAAACCTTCAATTTTTGGCCAAGTCCTCATAGAAAGTTTGGATATTACTTTCAGTTGGGAAATACTGTCACTCTGAAATCTGTTTAGATGATTCAAATTCAGGATATTTAATTCTTGTAGATGAGATAAACCGACAAAGCTATCGGCTAATAATTCCTTAATAGGGTTGTGTGATAAGTCTAAAATTTTCAAAATGGGAAGAAATGCCCACAGATGCGAAGGCACTCGAGATATGCTATTGTAACTCAAATCCAGTAGTTTCAGTTTTGACAGTAGAATAACAGAGTTTTTGCCGATTGTATCGATGTGATTATGCGACAAATTCAGACGAACTAAGTTGGGCAAAGGAAAATGCGGAGTGAAACTTATACCGGAATAAGCTAAATTAAGATTCCTCAAACTTTGTGCATAATGAAACAGTTCCTTAAAGTTGGATCTCAGGGGATTGGAGCTCAAGTCGAGAGTTTGCAACAATCCCAGGCTGGTGAAAACGTTGTCCGGTAGTATGGTTAGCTTATTGTTGCTCAAGTCCAGAAACTGCAGAGAAGGAATATCCGGAAATGTTGTGATATCGATATGTTCGATATTGTTGGATCTCATTGAGAGATGCCTTAAAGTAACTCCCGCGTCAGAAACACTAGAACTTGGCACGACCGAGAAGGAATTATAACTTAAATCTAACATTTCGATAGACGTATTCCTGAAAATATCTTTAGCCAGATAGTTCAGATTGTTCCCGCTCAGATTCAGAATCCTTAACTTCGACATGTTGGCAAATTGCCCTACGTGCAACTGACTGACTAAATTCTTCGACAAATCCAGGATCTGCAAATTCTGCAATCCAAAAAAGGCTCTCTTATTCACTAACTTGATATTGTTTTGTTGCAAACTCAAATACTCCAGTGATGTTAGATACATAAAAACGTTTTGCTCCAACGAAGTTATGATATTGAAGTCCAGAAGGAGTTTCTTGAGAAACGCAGTATTTTCTAAACATTTTGGAATGCGATCTAGATTGTTGAATCTCAAATCAAAAACTTCTACATTCAGAACTCTTGCATCCGATTGGCAGGATGATATAGAGTTTCTACTGAAATTTAGATGTAGTAATCCAGAAACGTTCGTGAAGAACTTGAAAGATATTTCTTGTAATAAGTTGTTGTGGAAGTCTATTTTACTGATAATTGGGAGGTTGGTAAAAGCATCATAACTGATATCAGTTAGAAAATTATCAGAAAGTATTATCTTACTCAAGCAGGGTAGGTCCGCAAAAGATTTGCTCTGTATGTATTTGATTTTATTGTTCGTTAGAGAAATACTTTCTAAACTGGATAGGGATCGGAAAGTTTCAGTTTCTATCAAGAACAATTCGTTGTCTGAAAATCTTACATCTTTGAGTTTCGCGTGAATGCTTGGTTTCAACAACATCACAGGAATTGTCTTGATTTTATTCGATTCCAAATTCAGGTACTTCAACTCCGACAGAGACTCAAAAGATGAGGAAGATATTGAAAGGAAATTATTGTTGTCAACTGAGAGCCACTTGAGGCTCACAAGAGGTTCAAAAACTTCATATAACAGTTCATTCGTATCAAAACCGAAAGAAATTTCCAAACTTTCAAGGCTCTCCAGTCCTACGAACGTCTTTTCATCGATTTGTCTGATCGGATTGAAACTCAAACTGAGTTCTTTGAGATCCTGTAGGTCAGCAAACACCTTGCTTTTCAAATAAGTGATTTTATTGTTGGCAAGAATAAGGCTTCTGATATTATATCCCCAACCGGAAAAATCATTTTCGTCAAGGTCGTATATTTTATTGAAGGCTATATTGAAATGATGGATTTTTGAGCAGTTTTGCAGAGCATTTACTGGTATTCTGGTGAGATAGTTTCCGCTTAGGCTCAGAGCTTTGAGTGTTTGGCAGGAATTCTGGAATAACCAATCAGGTATATTAGCCAAGTAGTTCGATGAGAGATAAAGATATTTCAATGAATTTAAGTTGGTGAGTTCACTAGGTATAGACTGAAAATTATTGTGATCAAAGTCTAGATATTCCAAAGTTTTGGTTATTCCTCTGAAGGCTCCTTGCTCTATAGTTTCAAGCAAGTTATTTGACAAAATCAACTTTCCAGTACTCAACCCATAGAAACTATCTGCAGTCAGGGTTTTTAAGTCATTAAATGATAAATTGAGATCTCGTATGCTGATGGATTTGTTGAATGGTACTTTAGGCAAACTTTCCAAGTAATTTTCTCCCAGATCTATTTTCTCCAGCCAAATTCTCCTCGGAGACGTGTAGTCCGGTAATGTCCGGATGTAATTTCCTCGCAAATAGAGCCATTGTAAGTGGGAACAAGTCGCAATGATTTCAAAGGGAAACGCATCTAACAAATTGTGTGAAAGACTCGCCGTTTTCAGAGTGATCGGAAACGAACGTTCGTGTATTTTATGTATTCTATTTCTGTCCAAGTTGAGCCAAATCAAAGACTTGAATTGTTGCCAGCTATGTTGTTTTTTGGGATTGTGATCAGATGGGTCGCTGGGGATCTCTGTAATGTCGTTTTCGCCAAGAAACAATGTGGCTACCGTGTTTCTCATGTGGGACCAGACGCCGTGTATTGACGATACTTGATTCCTGAAACAGAGTTCGGGGTGGATCAATTTGGTGATTGGGTCCAGTCGGATGAAATAAATGTGATTGTTATCAAGAATTTCATCAAATTCCGTTAGATTAGGAATATCAAATTGATTATTATGAATTTATTTCAGAACTCAATCACAGAACACAAGTCCCAGCTTTTTGATATGATTTTGAGCAATAATCCAATAACCAAAGCATGTTTTGCCGCGCCATTTGAAGCATACGGAAGTTTGGTTCAGTAATATATCTTATGCTCTCATTTTCAAATGATAAATCCTCACGAGAATAAAAATTACTTTCATTGTCTATAATTGTTTTTTATGAAGGATTTGATTAAGCGTCAAAGAATATAAAACGTTTTCAGTGATGAACCAAACAATTCTCTTCACATTTTTTGCAAATTTTCTCAATTTTTCTCACCCAAAATAGAAGTGACTCACATTTTTCATCGTGATTATCAGTGAATTTGCGGTTTGCAAACATGTACGACAAAGGAATTGGGTTGAAAAAATGTGACCCGAATGAAAATTGAAACAGGCTTTCCTGTTCTCTAGAGAGGTGTATTCATCAACTAAGACATGAAAATCACTGAACGATCATCTCATATCTTCAGTTCAAACTTTCGTGAAGTTTGTGCGGAGAGAGTGAAATATTTTTGAAACCTTTGGTTTAGTAATGAATATAACTGGAGTTTTATTCCAACACCAAACCGTTATTTTTACCACCTCGACACGTGTTTCAATCACTAAGAATGAACCCAAGTTTAATCTTATTCTTGGAGATGATCACTTAGTGATTGAAACACAATTTGTTATCATTCATTTGAAGTAGAACCCATGTTAATGATATCTGATTTTTATTCCACAACGAATGTTTGAAATACAAACTGAGTAGAGAAAAGTATCTTCTGTATAATTCAGTGTTCACATAGAAGTATTTGTTTGGAAAGCATTTTTTTTTGTTGAGACAAAATTTTGATGTTGAACTATAGTGTATGTTCTGACTTCACTTTTTTGTAAGTATTTTTATATTCACATTTTATATTTCTATACTTACGTTTGTATGTATTTTTCACAAGCTTTGTCCACAAGATTTATTCTTAATGACAATACAGTATATTATTATTATTATTATCAAGCAACCAGTCCTTTAGTGAGTTTTTTAGAGATCAAAGTTCATTTTTTTCTTCACAAACCTTGGATTGTCGTACTGATGCATATTATTTTATAAGAGTCATGCACTAATGGACTTCTATGAAACTTTGATCATCGTGGCTTTGGTAGGTCATAGGTAGCAATGGTGTAGAAACCCCTCGTCGGATACACTTGAATTGTAACTGTATTCACGTTATACTACTATGAGAGTTTATTCATATGTTATTTGGGTAACTATGAGATGTTTCCTCGCTAGCCCAGGGCAACATACATTCAAGCGAATTCGAAGAAACACCTATTTGCATTTTTCTTATTTATTAAGAAAAACGTCTTTAGACGTGCTTGACTTGGGGAGTAAGCTGGTGAATCCGTGACGAGAGTGTTACGAAGCGTAATCGGGCGAGGCGAACGGAAGTTGTGAAGATGGATATAGAAGAGAGAGTTACATTTCTTATATCAGGTTCGTTCCAACCAGCGTCAGAAACAGTTTCTAACAGTCAGAATTCTGCGCAGTAATGAGATTGCGTTCCACGTGAGTTTCCAACCATTAGTAAACTATCAGTTTTCTGTTCCATCCAAGATTCAAACCTGTTCGAAATCTATCAGAATGGTTTGAGGATTATCTTCTAACCATTAATCTGACGCATGCGTATTCCGTATTACTGTTTCTGTTTTATGTTCATGTAACTTGCAAACAACATAACCTGCAAAAATTGTTATAAAATAAATTATGTATTTGCTGGCACAGGAAAAATTAGGAATTCTCAAAGTGAACGTAAAATATGAACATCTTTAATTACACAAATTGATTATTGCGGTGACCTACTTTTACCTCCCACTTCCATGTTGATTAGTAATATACCCTTGTATATAATACGGAAAACTGTGATTTAAAAGAAGCTGTACAAAATATCAATATAACTTTAAAGAACATTGAATTATATCTACAAGTGAATAAACTCAAACTGAATATCAATAAATCTAAGGCAATGATGGTTACAACAAATTCAAATCAAAGAAAGATTGATACTAACGACGTTAATATCAGCATATTCAATAATCAACTCACAATTGTAAATGGAATTAAGTACCTAGGATTCATCAATTAAACCATGAATTAAATTTCAAATTTCAATAATCAACTCACAATTGTAAATGAAATTAAGTACCTAGGATTCATCAATTAAACCATCAATTAAATTTTAATAAGCATGCTCAATATACCATTAGAAAGATATCTAAGAAAATGTATTTTTTCTCTAGAATTTCAAAATCTTTATCAACCTTTACTAGACTAACATGTTACAACTGCATAATGAGGCCACACTTGGACTACTGTGCCACGCTGATGTATCTATTTAACCAAAATCAAATGGGACAGTTGCAGAAACTACAAAATCGAGGTATGAGTCATTTTGAGATGCAACCAGTATACCCCTATTGAATCTATGTTGAATACTCTACAGTGGCAGCCGGTACATAAAAGACTGTATTATTTGAGCATGCTTTTTATTTTCAAAATTTCGAGTGGGATACAACCAGCCTTTCTTAGCAGATATTTAGTTCGAAATGGTGACATTCATTCATATAACACAAGATCATGTAATACATTTTATATATCCCGAACAAACTATAAGAGTGCAATGAATTTATTGTTCTTTAAAGGTCTATATTATTTCAATAAGTTAACTGATGAAATAAAACATGTAAATTCCTTAAAAGTATTCAAAAAGTTATTATTAGAATATATCAAATTGTAATACATGACGCACTGTAAAATTATATACGTATATAAATTATTCGTATATGCATGACTATATATTGTATATTAGGATTCCTAAAATAAAGTCTACTACTACTCTCCAGAAATACACTTGATTAGATTTATTTTTAAAGGTTATGTTGAAATTCCATGCCAAACTTCAGTTGAACTATCAGCTGTTCCAATCAGAAATTTCAAATTAATCAGAAACCAATATCTACCAGACATGCGCGTTGACCACAATTTACAAACTGTTGGAAATCTGTTGGTGACTCAAGGTTGGAACGAACCTATTACTGTAGGGGCAAGAGAGAGAGAGAGGTGGAGTAGGCTTTGAAGAATTAGCAGGAAACTATCATACGTTGCTATTTATTTTAGCAATAAATTTCAATGTTAATTTCGCGTCCGTGTTAAACTTGGTAAACCTTCTACAAAATAAATTAGAACTACAAAGACATGGAACAACAATCAAAGCAGTTTTCTCTAGATATATTTCTGATTTTCATTTGAAAACTTATGTATCTTCTTTCTCATACCATAAGCCTATTTATTCTCTCGGTCTTACAATCAATCACAGTGATTATTGATGTATTCAATAAAAATGCTAAAAACACAGAAAGTGTTGAATCTGATTGTGATGGATCTGATATAAGAGAGACTTCAACTTCAATCACAGAGGAAGATGAAACCGAGCCTGAAAATATTGAAATGAACAGAAGCCAATTGACAATTGATGTAATACCAGAAAATGTAAAAGACGATTCGGTCTCGTGGAAGTGGCCGTGGTAGTGGACGGACGTGCTAATAACGTCCGTCCACAAAGAAGGTACGCAGATGTCATGTGCTATCGTGGGGATCCGTTTTGTGTTGTGATATTCCATTGTAATAAATACTGAAATGTGTGAAAGTTTTTGAGAAGTGAAGTTTAAGGGCCCCTTCATTCACGCCGGTTTCCACGCCTGGGTGATTCGGATAACCACGTAATGGGGCCATGTATGTGAATTCAAAAATCCGAAGGTGTCCCGAAGAGGAGGCGACCCAATAAATAGATATGTCAAAAAATCAAAAAAGGAGGCGATTATAAAAAACTACATTGTTTTTTATTATAAAAAGTGTGACAGAAAAGGGATGGCAGCATTGCTTCGAGCGAGATCGCTGCGCCTCCCCGACGAAACTTCTGTCAAATTGATGTCAATTTGATAGGAGGACCCTGGACAAATGCGCCCGAGTTGGAAGCAACGTCCATTAATTTAGAGAGAGAGAGAAAAGACGGTTCGTTTATTTTAGTGAAGTTGTAATACCTAGCGAAAACTATGTATGGTAATATAAATTCTAAATTCGGGAAGAGACAGATTCCTTCAATTCAGATTTTCTTAAACGCCGTAACTGTCTCTCATAAAACGTTAAATTATAGCCGAGGGACCGAAAGTGTCAAGGTTCATTTTCATCATGATAGTGTGAGATGATTATGGAATAAAATATTCTCATGAAGATAATTTTTGTTCGCCTTTTGGTTTTCGAAAAACAATCCAACATCCGAAACAAGTTTCAGCATCAAGTTTTCGATGAATGATGGTATGAAGTTATTCACAATTGATGAATAACTGGCATCACAGGTGAACAAACAATTGAATTTAAGGCAATTAGAGATTGGAAATGCAACAGTAACCGCTATTATTAGTGTTCACTAAGGAATACTGATGACATCTTCTCTTTAGGAGAAATCAGGATAAGTAGAGACTAAACGAAACGAGACAAGGAAATGCATTCTCTCGTTAAGAGAAACGGTATTCTAGTCAAGATGAGAGAGACTATTCCACTCGATTAGTCGAGAGCAGAGAAGGTATTCCAATTCTTGTTTAGAAAAAATAAAAGACAACGCTATACATTATCAATTTCAACCTGTCCTGGAGTGGCAAAAGTGATAGCAAATTGTAAAAACCTATGAGGGAGTGAACAATTCTTTTGTTTCATTGAATGCAGTTTAAATTGATGGCAAACGTCTTCAGAAGATGATTGCATGATGGTGTTGTGAATTATGCCCTAAAGAAAATAACGCCGGCTGCCACTGGTGGCCATGAAAGTCGCAGAAGAGAGGAAGAACAATTACGCCGAAATGAAGATAGTGAATTCAACGAATAAAGAAGACAAGAGCAACTGCTCTTCATCCACAGTCCGATGGAATGGTCAAGAGGCATAATCGCACCATCAATAACTACCTTTCGATGTTTGTCTCTGAAAACCACAGAGACTGGGATAAATTGATTTTTTTTTCTGTTGGCATACAGGAATTCTCAACATGACGCAACAAGTTACACACCAACCATTTTGTTAACTAGTAGGAAACTGAAGCTTCCGATAAATGTGTTGTGTGGCATACCTTTTGATCAATCTCAAGATGTACCTCTTTCAGAGTATGTGAATGACCTGAAGGAAAGACTGGAAATTGTATATGAATTTGCCAGGACCAAATACCAGCTTTCCAGCGACAGGATGGAGATAAGATTTGACAAAAAGTCGCTGCCAGTGAGCTTCAAGGAAGGCGATGCAGTGTGGCTCTAACCCCAACATCGGGTGTCCTGAGTTACAGAGACCATGGCAAGGACCTTACTTGGTAACCAAAAAAACAAACGATCTGGTGTAGAGAAGTTACCCAGAAGCAAGCCTGAAGTTGTCTACATAGAGAGGCTGAGTTTTACATGGGTCTTGATGTCCCCTCTTGGAATGTTGTTCGTGGCAAACAACCTCAGGGAAGGGGGTAGTGTTGTAAATCATGCCCTGAAGAAAATTACGCCGACCGCCACTGGTAGCCATAAACCAATGGTGACGTAGCTGGGAGCGCGCGAATGTACGATGTTCGCTGCCGCTCTAGATGTAGCGAGAATAATGCTACCAATTTCGACGAAATTTCGGCGATATTTTCCAGCGTATTCGATTACGATATATAAGGGATAGTCACGAGCATATCGACACAGTCAAGTGGAAGTTACAGTGCGGTACGCGAAGCGATCTAGTGAGGCGATAGGCATTCGAATAATTGTTGAAGTTTTAGTTGAAGTGTTTGTTGTATTTGAAGTGAAATAAAGTAAAGTTTTATAATTCAGTGTAGCCAATTATTGGTCAACCCACGGGGAATAATGTAACAATAGAATTAACAGAAATGAACATTTTCAAGGCCTTTCCAGAAAGTCTTTTTTTTTCTCTTTGTTTTTGTGTAACACCTTCGATATTATTACAGTGAAATATGATGATATTGATGAATAAACATGGATAAGTACTACAGTCTAATACTTTGAAATATATAACAACAAACTCAAAATGGATGACGACACGTGTGTTGTAGAAAACAATTTCCGTTGTCTATATTACACTGATACTGATACACTGATACTTGATACACTCTATGTGTAATGTCGTCCCAGTGAATTGTGGTGTCGCGCAAATATATGCTGATAACAAGTTTTTGTTCTTGAAATATTTGTGTATTTTAGGATTTTTAAAGGCCGCAGAAATGCCACCAAGGCCTAAACCCCAAGCAGCAGGACAAAATTCAACAGGACAGCAACCGATTATTAATGTAATCAAGGCTGGATATACGTCTGCTCCTTTGACAATTTTCAACTCTTCGCAGATCAGAACAAATGGTTCTCCACAAATAATCCCTATCTGAATATGAATGATAAGTTTCATTCATCAGCAATGTAGCGCAGTGACACAATCAGAGTAAATAATACATCTGATTTTGTATGAGCAGAATCAGCCGAAACAACATATTCAAGTCGATATTGATGAATTAGTAGAATCACTGTAAAATTTTACTGGAAAAATCAATCCTATTTCGTACCAACTTCGGAACATAAAACAAGTACTGAATTTTGATCCGTTGTAGACATTGTGCTATGCTGATGTTGATTCCAGGCTGCGGAACTGAATTGTTTTATGTGGCTTATCATACAGATAAACTGATGTCATTATTTCACAGAAAAATATGATACGCATAATTGGTAACTTGAATGCTCGTGATTCTTATAGAAATGCTTTCAAACGTTTCAATGTTATGACTATACCTTGTCTTTTGATTTTTCACTCTTCTTTATATGTTTCCAAAAATGAAAAAATAATATTCGTATTGAATGTAACAAAATATAATCTCAACACTCGAGGGAAAAAACAAATTTACCATTTGGTGAAGCAAAGTACCCTTCAACTTTCCAAATCAATTGGCCTCTTGCATATATTCGACTTGTTGCCTCTTATCATTGAAAGTTCTGGAAAATTATTTATTTTCAAGCACAACCTCAATAATTGTCATGCAGAAAACTGTTTTTAAGGTCTTGAGAAATGTATGTGTTCTAGTTTAACATCGTCTTGATATGTGTTTGTTTGTAGTTGACTATTCCTATGCAAAATATGTTTGTTAAGACGGACAATTAAATTCATTCATTCATTTATATACTCATTTATGCATTTGTGTGACATATTGCAGGTAATTTGATTGAGGCAAGCAGACCAGTTTAACATTTTCAGGCTAAGACATATATAAGATTTGCAAGGGAGCAAAATGAAAGCAATATTATTGAAGTAAATATGGGTCAGAAATTTAATAGTAATGAAGATGAGTCGAAAAGTGTAAATAAAAATCAACTCAAGAAAGTGGAATAGAGGCAAAGTTCTACGGAAGTGATAAAAATAATGCTCAATTTTTGTAATCGAATAGATCATAATTTCAAGAAATGTTAATACAAAAAGATTTTCCCTAAAAATTTTGGCAAAAGTCACTTCGTTGAGAAATAATCGAAGGACGATTCGCAACTCCTCTATAATACTTCTGCTCATACCATTGGTTTGTCAAATTTCAAAAATTTCTGAAGTTCCAGCGACTATGCTGTGATTCCATCATTCATTTTCAATAAGTGGTAGTACCTGAATCGAATATTTTCAAATCGGGAATAGCTGAAATGACCAGCAAGACCCCCTGATCTGATATCATATCATGAGCCTTTTTTTCGCGAAAATATATCAAGAGTACTGAATACATATCTGATATTCTCGACTCGATCTTTTTCATTAGATGGAGTATGCCTAAGATGTTGATTAACGATAGAAAAAATGTCTAATCAAGATTGGAATGTTCCACAAACATTTTCACATTTTCATTTGAAACCAATACTTTTCTGTTCTTCAGATTTTGAATGAATAAACGGTATTTCTTATCAGTTCCCAAGAGTGTTATTTTTCAATGTTTCTGCAATAAACCGGGATACACTTCGAATTCAACCTCTATAAAAAGTTCCTTTCGTGTCCATGTAGAATTTGGTTTGCTAGTCTCAAATATCACATTACTTCAATTCCTTTGATTTACTGGCAAAATGGCAAATCCATGGCAAAATTTTCTATCAATTGACTGACTGCACAGAAATGATCAAGAAAGTAACATATAGTGTCCCAATTCTACATCAGGAAATGTAAAAAACTCGGCACATGAAAGAATCTACGAAATATGAAAGGACCTTCTATTCTTCTGGAATACTGTATTACACAGGCCTGCAAAAATAAGTTTTTAAAAAATGGTTTTGATTTCGTTAACTGATCTTTATGTAGTTTTTCGCGCTGATTTCAAAAATGACATTTGCTTTTATCTATCATGTAAGGTTTGCCTACAAAATAAGGATGAAATAGTTGAAGAAGTAAAAAAAAACGAGAAATTGTGGATTTATTTTCATTATTTTAACATGAAGTGAAAGCAAAAGAAACAAGGCTACATAGCTAAACTAAGCATAATAGTGATACACAAGCGTTGGCAAAGTGATTATAAGTGTTCGTAAAAACGTTTTCTCCTTCCGTCAAAGCTTCTTTTGGTACTTTTTCGGCTGTGTTTTGTGAATTTTCCGTTTTTAACATCCAACAGTAGTCTGCCAGTATGTTAACATTCCGCCGACCTTGGTATCTGCGTTCCATTTCTTTTATGTTTCGATGGAACCGTTATCCTTGTTCCTCACTTAAGGCCACTAGATTTTCGGGAAAGTAGTCCAGATGTGAGTGAAGGAAATGGACTTTGACACTCATGTTGCAGCCCAATATTTTGTAGTTTTGTATCAATTCAGCGACCAAAGTTTGGTAGTTTGGGTCTGTTATAACAAGTTTAAATGAATTCCAGGCATTTTTTCCTTTCATTTCCATTTTAGTAACAAATCTTTCATCTTTTAAAAGTGTTAAGCCGTTGTTAAGCCCAACGGAGAGTCCTTCTTTTAGTTTAGCATCGGATAAACTTTTCAGAAAGATACTTGAAACAATATCCTTCTTTGTCTAATGCTTTCACAAACTGTTTTATTAGACCCAATTTGATATGGAGTGGTGGAAGTAAGGTTTTTTAGGATCCACTAAACTTTGTTTTTCAATATTTTCAACTCCAGGAATGAGTCTGTTTCTTATTGGCCAAACCTGCTTTATATAGTGTTGTTTCCTGACACGGCTATCCCATTCACATAGGAAACATGGAAACTTAGTGTAACAACTTTTTTGACCTAGTAACATCAAAATAACTCTCAAGTCTCCACGAATTGTCCACTTATGATCAGAGTAGCTGAGCTTATTAGGAACAAAATCAAGATTTTCGTAGCATTCTTTCAAATGGACTGAGTGTCCAACAGGCACAGAAGCATATTGGTTCCCATTCTGAAGAAGTACAGCTTTCAATCTTCTTTTTGATGAATCGATCGAAAGTCTCCATTTCTCTGGTATATACGTTATGTTGAACATTTCCATGACACCGGGTACATTGTTGCAGAAAACTAGGTCACCCTTTTGTGTAAAAAAAAGGGACAAATTCCCTTTCTCTAAATCAGTACCATGAAAATGAAACACCGAAGGCTAACATATGTCTTTCTTTGTCTTTCAATTCACCGCTTATATAGGCTATATAATACAGAAACATCGAACCCATACCGAACCTAAAAACCCATTCAATAAGAAAATTTCAGGTGAAATTTGTGACTTATCTATAGGTGATGGACTTTTTTACTATTTTTTCCGTAATCTGCACACAAAATACTGTTAAAATCACTAGTTAAATATCCTACAATTTTTTCATCGCAGACCTGTGTTATTTATCAATGCGAGGTCTCCAATTATATGAATTGCTCTACTATTGAACAATGCTCACATGAAAGCAATATTTCAAAATGGGTTGAATATGCTACTCGGGAGTGAAATAACAGAAAAAGGAATAAAAATGTGCTGTATTGCACATTTGCACATTGCTGTATTGCTGCTGTATTGCTGTATTGCTGCACATAGCTGTATTGCACATTGCACATTGGTATAATGGCGGTTTGTTACTCTGAACTTTGTTCAATGATGAAAATTATTGAATATATTCGTATGACAATTTGAATGTGCAGGTTAAATTTTGTAGAATTGACAGTAAATCAATAAATTGATGAATATAACCATCACTACGTGAATATAACCATCACACTGCAGTAACGTTAGTTACAAATTAAAGTGGAAAAAAAACATAGAAAGTTTAATTTTTCATGACAGTAAATTCATATGGATATTAGAAATCATGTACATTTTTGTGTTTTTGAGATTTCAACATATACTGAAACGTTTTTATCACATACCCATGTAAATTAATCCACTGTAGATTCCTAAGCTCTTTGAGTGCGGCGAATGGTATATTGTCTAATTGATTGAAGCTGAGATCCAAAGATGTTAAGCTTCTCCACATAGAACTGAAAACAAAATCATATTTATTTTCACAATATTTGTGAATTCTACTAAACTCAATCGAAAGGCACTTTGCTTAAACCATCATTTATCATTGATAGTTCGACAATTCAATAGAATTGAGTTGGTTTCATTTTCAACGATATTCACTCCAGCCTATGCATTCAAATCATCAGAAAATTATTATTTACTCGTATTCGGTATTCCTGATCTCATCAAATGTGAGACGATGCTACAATATTGCACAATTTGTTTTGAGTTTGAATAAATACGTCTTGCAACCAGTCAATATCAAAAATAAGCAAAATGATCACAATAAGAAATATCGGAATGTCATTCACTCGAATTACACCCCCTAATTGAGAAAACATTTTGTAATACAATTGAGTCTATCGGTAGACATTTCAGAAAATACTGAAATTCTGGTAATATGAACAATAGCATAATAATAATAATATGGGAATTCAAGCATCAGGAAAAATTTCAACAATTATTCGTCCCACAGTGTCAAACGTTGAGAAGATGGGAAATTTTCAGTTGATTGATCATATTTCAAATCCATCGTTTCAATGAAAATATATTCGTTCATTCTGTTCAAGTTCGGAAACAATGTGGTCGTATTAGCTGATATTTGGAAAGAGTAGAGTACAGAGTGACCAACAAGATATGTATGGAATTTAATAATTAATAAAATCGAATACCTTTGGTACTATTTATATTTCAGAAAAAAGCAAATAATAACAAACATTTTTTGATGAAAATGGCTTTATTGTTTTTTTAAATATTCCTCTTGATGATCAATACACTTTTACATTCGTTCAAACCATTTGTCAAAGCAGTTTTTCCATTTCTCTTGAGACACCTCCAAAACATTGTTTTTGAAAGCTTCATCTGCTTCTTCGGCGCTCGTTTGACCACGCAGTTTATCTGCGTGTCATTTGGTGCCAAATCAGGGCTGTATGGTTCGATGGTTTGACTGCTCAAAAATTCACCTGTTTGACGAGATGTTTGAAAGCTCGCATTGCCATGATGGAGAATGATTTCTCTTTAGCGGTTAGTTTTACGAATTTCTCCGAAGAATTCCGGCAAACAAATGATCGTGTACCACTCAGAATTGACCGTTCTACGTTGCTCAAGCGGAACAATGGCCACGTTACCCACGAAGAAACAGACTACCATTTGCTTCGCTGTGCTTCTTCCAACGAACAACTTTTGATGGATCAAGCTCATCTTGGAATTCCCACATGGTCGATTGCTGTTTTGTTTCCGGTTCACACATGATTCGTCGCTTCTCACGATTTTATACACGTCTCTCAATGCAACACCGTCGAACTTTTGAATCATTTCCTTATACCACTTGTCGCGGGCCGTTTTTGAGCGAATGATAAATTATAGGGTATCCAACGAGAACATTTTTTTCATAACTTGGTGTTCATGCAAAATCGAATATATCAAAGTGGAACTAATGTGTAGGATGCCTCTATCTCATGATATTTCACATGATAATCTTGCATTATCAGTTCACGAACTGTATCCATGTTTTGTAGCACAACAACCGATTTTGGACGACCTTCACCAAATTCGTCGGCGACCAAACTAAGACCACGATATAATTTACTATCCGGCGATATACTGTTGTTTTTGATGGTGCTTTATTGCCAAACAAAGAACTGAATTCATCGACATATTCTTGTTGTGATAATCCACGTCTAAAGTTGTAAAAAGTTGTAATCCAATGAGAACCTTATTTTGAAATTTCCATTTGTTGGTCAAATTGATTTTCTCAACTCTCTGTAAACAAAACAAATAAAACGTGTACATCAAAAGGTTGTGAGTACTTTCATGCTGAAAAAATATTAAACTTTTTCATGGTGTTGCCAATTCTCGAAATATCAATTGTCCCTCATCGTATTCATCAAATTCTGCCATGTACAGAACATTATCTGAAGTATTTCAAGCTGGCTTGGATGAAAAGAAAAAATATGAAGCTTTTACCTTCACAACTTTCATAACGTCAAAGAGTTTTCAGACTGATATTATTCAGTTCAAAGTTTGTGGGTTATGTCATGTTAGTCAAAATCGATACCGTTATCATGACTTTGATTCCAGATCTCATCATGTGAAAAATAATCATCTAACTGAATTAATAGAGCAGTTTGGTGATTGTTCACTCCTCATTCAGTATTTGTTCTCTGGTGTTTTTATCTTACTTTATTAATAACTGTGGCTCAAGTTATAAACTCATTCAGCAATAGAATCTTGCCTTTTATCGTGCATTATTATTACCACTCAGACAATTTGGTTACACAGAAGACTAGAGACTCGCTATTTTAGCGCCATCTAATGCGTTTTCTCTCGAAAGAAAACTTTACATAGGCATCTGTGAGAAAAAAACAGCTACCAGTATTTCGTCAACTTACAAAACAATCCATCATACAGTTCATCCACTCCCTAAAAAGTGAGATAGTGGTGGAAACCACCAAAGCCGAAAGTGAGTTCAGTTTTTTCTTTTCGAATGACGGAAAGCTCACTTT
>NW_019292902.1:0-15280 GCF_000500325.1 Leptinotarsa decemlineata | reverse complement strand
AGTACCACCACATTACATATACAGAGATGTGTATTTCATACAAAAAAGTAACTTCCAGGCACAAACTGGATAAAAAACCCTTTGGAAACACCTACTTCTATGAAAATATTGAAAATCGGCTACTTGTCAGCAATCCCCTTTGCATGACAAACAATGCAAAAAATTCAAATGGAAATATTGTTCGATTCATTGTAAGCATCTTTCAGTTTTTTATGAAAGCCTGTAAAACTTTTGACGTTATAATAACACACAAAGTCAGAAAAAATTGAATAATCTTCAATATTGTATTCAATTCAGAACTAAACCAATGATCACTTATGGTGCAATTGCCTGGTGGTCGAAGGCTTTACAGAAAACGGCCCAGGCGAAGCTGTCTGGCCATCAGTGGTGCCATTAGTACCACACCGACAGCGGCTATGGAGATCCTTCTACCTCCTCTCAACATTTTTCTGGAGAGAAAGGCTAGATAGACTGCATATAGACTTGTGCAGATTGCTAATTGCACAAATCAATTTGATGCAAAGTGCAACATACTGTTGGTTGACACTGGAAGTCACAGCATTCTGGAAATAACCTCTGACCAAGGACCGTTATATAACATAGGATAACTGGATGACTACAGATTTTCGCCAGTCGAGTAGCGCTCGGTGACTGTGCCATTAGAGGTGCTATTACATGCGTCTTCTTAAGGTAACTCGACAAAAACCTTAGCTTGTTCCAAAACTCTAGCGACCATATACTCCTCAGGAACCGTTTCTTTTTCACGCACGACAACGTTGCTGGTATAGGGATCTGGCTATCCTATGTTATATAACGGTCCTTGCCTCTGACTTTATGCCTCCAACTGTCAACTACGGACTGCTTTATAAAGTACTGTTCCCGAGAAGAGAGGACTGGATCCTTCGAGAGAAGAAAATATTAAGAGTAGATAGTTGTTGGTTCGCAGAAGGATCGAAAACACCTGCCGGTTCTGGTGCAGGTGTTTTCAGTCGCAGACCCAGGACAGAGATATCAGCCTGCCTAGGAACATATGCGACTGTATTCCAAGCGGAAATTTACGCTATTGAATTGTGTGTGGAGAAATTGAAAGAATCTAACCTCATCAAGCGGCGTTGGAAGCTCTTGACTCCTACCTAGCAACGTCTAAATTGGTAGCAAATTGTCAAGAACGACTCTCCTCGATATGAAAGTCTCTGGTTTGGATTCCTGGCCATACTGGCCTGGAAGGCAATGAGGCTGCTGGCTCCCTTGCAAAGGAGGGCGCTACAAGCAGTTTCATCGAACCAGTACCTCTCATTGGCATCGCTTTAGGCTTTGCAAACAAAGATTGAACACCTGGATGGCAAGAAGATTTATGGACTTCTGGCAGAACCTTTCAGGATTGGCTCACTCCAAGGCGTTTATTCTCCCTTCGAAGCTTGATACTAAACAGTTGTTGGACTACAGTAGGGATGAACTACGATGTCTGACAGGCCTTCTTACCGGTCACTGTCATTTGAATCATCATATGCAGAGACCCAGACTGTCGGAAAGGAGTGTGTGTCGCCTCTGTTTGGAAAATGATGAAACAGCAGAACACATACTCTGTGTACTGCTGCCACTCACCATAAAAACAAATCGGCTTCGTTGAGAATCTGGATTTATTTGGTCGAGTGTGAATAGGCGTGAGCCACAATAAATCCTTGCGGGTTGCGTTGGAGGGTCGAATAGACCCACTCACTTTGTACCTTACCTAATCCTAACCTAAAACTAGAAAATGGAACTGAACATAAAATTTCACTGTATCATATATAGAGCATAGTAATAATCATCTACAGTTGGCTGCAGTTGGCTGCATCTCGTATTTTCTTTATTTCAACCATATTCATGAAAACCTACAGTGAATAGGGGATCTAACTGGATAGCGTTCTTTGATTATACACCAAATTCAAATATTTTTCTTAGGTTTGTTGAAAAAAAAATAGTTACCTGAAAATCCTGCCCAAATACTCAGCTTTTGAGTATATTGAATGTGAAATTGGCATGCCTGATTGAGAATTGAATCACGCCAGTGTCCATAACGAAGCGGTTGACGCCTCCCAACAGGATCTCACGTAATTCAACTCTTTTATCGATCATTTTCGAAAAATGCATGAGTCATTTTCATTGTGAATAAGCCAGGTTTGTGTATTCTGGTAATGTTTGTATGACTCATTCCAAATGCTTGAAACAACTTAATAGAAAATGCGTTTTTCCTATCAAGGTAGCTGATGGCCTAGAACTACGATATCGATGCCTTCGTAAGTGACTATTCCTGAACGGTCATGTTGGCCATTATTGACATTTTCCACTATTATATAATAATTCCAAAACATATATACAGGGTGTAACATAATTACGTTAAAATAGTGACGTATGCCTAAGGCAATTTTAAAAAAAGTCTATATAAACTTGTGTCTGGAAACGCTTCGTTTCGGATATACAGGGTGTGGATATTGGATTTTTTATTCGTTTTTAAAAAATAACTTTTACAAAAAATCATAATTTGGTTTTAATTTTCATGTAACGCCCAGAAGGCTGCGTACGCTATCATAATTTATTTCAAATTGCCCTAAATTTTTTGAAAGTGAACTTTTGGTATCTTTCATAAAAAAACCTGATTTTCACACCTATTGCAAGTAAAAAAGGTATATATCCTCAACAAAGCTGGTAGTGATTAAAAACTCTAATAATAGACAGTCACTATTTACGAATGATTTTCACACAAACAACAACATAAACCTAAGAATACGAATTTTGTTTTCTTCAACCGTGACTTTAGCCGTGAAAGCTCATGTTCTTGTAGAAGTCAATGAGTTCAAAATTGTTGCGTTGGAATCATAAATGAGATTAGAAAATATGACCAGAGTAAGATACAAACTCAAAGAATAAGGGTGGTTGAAAATGAAAAGTCGGCTTTATGTATTATCTCTCTGCCTAAACAGCCCTTCTACTTAGCGTAGAAAATAAAATATAAAACAATGTACATGATCCCAGTATGAGATTCAATGTATCACTCACATATCCTCCCCACAGAATGAAGTTCTTTGAAAGAGATTTCAAATTTGAAATCTACAAATTGTATAATACCTTATTGTCTCACTAAGAAGAACATAACTCACTGAGATTCAAACATGCGTCACATTTCTAAAATGAATATTTCACAAAAGAGTCGTTTTCTAAAAACATAATGTCTTTTTTGTATCTATTTCAACTTGAAATGAGTACTCCATTTTGGTTTTTTTGTTACGAATAAGTGTAGTGGAGATAGAATTCAGTTTAGAAAGTTATTTTACGAAAATGACAAGGGTTTTGTGGAAGAGCATTATTGAGGTTTCCAACTCATTATGAATATTATGAATACATTGACTCATTACTTGATTAAATACATAACGCTATCCATAACAATGAAACAATTTTCATACTATTAACTTTACTGAAGCGAATTTAACTACTGTTTCCACAATTGAACTCAAGCAGATACTCTGTTGATGATACCAAAATTGTTTCATTATCATGAATAGTATTGTGTTTATAATGATATGTTGTGAATTCCTACGGAACTAAAGTTATTCATTATTATTATCATAAACTCAATTGTTATGACGTTCCCATACTATTATTATATAATCAACGAACATTGCCTATTACAACAATAATCTACTGAAAATTGAAAATGAAGTTATTTGAAATCGATGTGATCGAACTCGTTTTGTTCCAAAATCATACGACCATCTTTCTCAACGCCATTTTCGAATTGATTGAAGAAGTGAATATGAACAAGAAGTTTTTATTCGAAAGGTAATTTCAGACCTTAAGCCCTTCTGAATGAAGTCATACTCGACCCCTCTTTCCATTGAAAATTCACGGGTTGATGCTTCATTGTTAAACTTTACTAAGATTCGAAAAGTATTTGGTGTTTAAAGAAAATATCAGCACATTAGTACTCTTGAACTTACAAATACTTAAGATAAAAACATAATGTTTGTTAGCTACAATAATTCTCCCACCTGAAAGCTCTATCAGCAACATTCTGCAACTGGTTATTGGTTAAAATGAGAGCTTGTACTTGACATCCAGCTAAACTTTCGGCTTCCAAAATAGCGGTTTCTGTACCTACTATCTCCAACTGAGCGATGTTATTTTCTGGTAAATCTGCAAAAAGAAATACATAGTTCAATTGATCATGAGAAACAATGGTATATTGAGTTTTGTACAAAATCACAAATATTGATATGAGTTCTTCAGTAAGTGGCACAGGTAATTAATTAATGACTCTATAAAAGATGATCATAAATAGGAAACCAAAAAAAAATTATCATTTTCTTACACTTTTTTCTACCAATATTTTTTTCTCGGCTTTTCAAATGAACGAAACTCGCTGAGATTTTGATCCAATAACTTAAACATAGTTCGATGTGGTTGTCGTCTTTCGGGATACAAGTATAAATACATTTCCGCTGTATTTGTAATACATTTGTATCATATCCCTCTTTTCTTCATTCGTGAAAGCCATTTTTTGCCAAAGATTCAATGACTTGTACAATAACAAAATGTCACTGAGTGTAACAAATTGAAAGTCAAATCTAGAAACATCAAAGTCAAGAAGATTTTTTTTTTCGATATCTGGTTCCATCCAAAACAGAAAGGATACAATGTAGCGCCCATAAGAAAGAATAAAGTTGATGATGGTGACTAGAAGACGAAACGTCGGATAGCAAATCTGAAAACTTTTATGTAGCAGCGAAAAAGTGGCAGGATGGAAGTGCAATTTATTTTCGAATCCTTCGAAAATTAAAAGGCAGGTAAAATTAAAAACCATTTTCCGAAATTTCTGTTTTTTTTGTTATCTCCGGATATACCCAGAGTTTCAGAACTTTTCCAACGGCATATTGTTAGCCAGGTCAATACGCAACTTTGCTCCAATTCAACCATCTTCGTATCTCTCATAGTTTCCGAGATCCCAATGGTGAGACTCGAATTTGAAACACCCTGTATGTTAAAAACAATTCATATATCAATCTAATGAAAATAAGATTTCTTGGCCAGAACTGTCCCTTGCATCTTTTGCTAACCAAGTAAGCATCATCAGGAAATGAATACTACTAAATCTTACTATTGAGTGAGCTTTTCATATAAGTGATTGGCTCTAACAAAAGGTTCCAACTCAGTTATGAGGTTTATGCTTTGACGAACTGACATACTGTAATTACCATGGATCATGTTCAAATATATTCACATGTATAGTAACTCAAAACCCGATTTTTTGACTGAAATCCTTCCGAACAAAGTGTGTTTGCGATGTAACCAGTTAAACAAAAAGAGTATTCTCAAATTTTGAATGAAATGGTGGACGTGTTTATTGGACATCACTGTGTAACTGTGACACACTTGGTAAAACCTCAGTTAGAGTTGAATGACACGATAGTATAATTAACATCAAGCTAACAATCATCGAAATACTTTTTCTCAAAAAAAATGGCTTTCAAAGAGTAAATACATATATTTCACAATCTCAGGAAAGAAAAAAGTGAACATTTTAACAAATTCCTGTTGAGAGTAAGACATCAAGCTACAAATCGCAGGTTGAAAAGTGATACTCCGTCAATCCTTAGCTCGTACAAGTTTCGACTTCAGAGGGTTGTCGTTTGTAAGAAGGCAACAGCTGGTTATCAGAAAAAGACAATTTTCTGAGCATTACAATGTCCATTGGAGGATGATATGAGGAAAGCAACAGATATCAGTTAAAGACATAAATGATTATTGATAGTTCAGCTACAACAAATTTGAAGAAACTACTTAACGAATTAACGAATTTTGCCAGATAAATGCACAAATTAATATTTCGTCATTAGTTCCTTAAATTGGCCAAGGAGTTCTAAGAAAAAAGAATAAGCTACACATGAAGAAGATAGTTTTGTGAATAGCAAAACAATATAAATCGAATGTACTAGGCACGGAGAAACAGACAAAATGATTGAAAATGAATAGAAATGAGAGATTTTGAAAGAGAAGAAAATTCACAATGAAAATCAAAACTGCTACCCGAGTTTTCATACAGTTTTCACATATGAATTTTTTTGACATTTTCTATAAATTTTCATGAAGGACGATGTCTGAGCCCTTCGAAACAACCAAACAATTACCTACATATTTTTTATCTTTCATCAGTCTAGAGATGAGCCTGCCATATAATTATTCTTTGAGAAAAGCTAATTATAATGAAAAAAATTAATAGTCACAAAGGATCTGATGACTAAAAAATTATTTAGACGTATAAGATATCAATCAAACAAACTAATTACCTGAAGTAATTCGTGCACATTTCAATTGCCCTTCAGTTGGAATTGCTTTGTTTTTTGATTTTCAATATGAAAAGTTCACAAAACCACAAAACGTGTTTCGCTATGTAATAGTAATCCTGCTTGAGAGCTATTTGTAGCCAAACACGTGGCATGGTTTACCCTATAAAATGCTACCTA
This sequence comes from Leptinotarsa decemlineata, assembly GCF_000500325.1. NCBI lineage: Eukaryota > Metazoa > Arthropoda > Insecta > Coleoptera > Chrysomelidae > Leptinotarsa > Leptinotarsa decemlineata. Next base: position 8,780 of record NW_019292902.1, on the reverse strand, counting down.
CTCAGGAGCTCATGAAAGACGATAGAGGAACTTATTTTAGTGAACAAATAATGGACATGTTGGATAACAATATCATCCAATTAGGAGACGTTATGTTTTCTGATGAGTGTACTTTGTCTCTTAACGGTTATGATAATCGGCAAAGTTGCCGCTACTGGTTAACGGAAAAGCCTCACTGAATGCAATCCCCTTTGCATNAAATAAAAGCCATTTGAATCAGTGCATTCTTGTCAATGCAACACAAGTTGATTATTTTCGTCAAATTGGCAACTGGGAAGTCGACGAAAATCATTTTTACATAGTTCTGATTGGCAAAGATTCTACCGGTGTGAAAGATATCAAAGGGCTTGAAGTAATGATAGTGAGTTGAAAAAAGATCTTCGAATTATATAGGGTGAGGCAAAAGTTCGACGCTCAATTCGTTTGATTATCGGACGGTGATTTGTCAAACGTGCGGACGGGTGTTGTCGTGGAGCAGGATCGGACTTCTTCTGTTGGCCAGTGGCGGCTGCTGCTGACGCAATTCCCGTTGCATTTCATCGATTTCCTCACAATCGGACTGTGCTGTGATGGTTTTTCCCAGTTGCAAAAAGTTTGGTGGATTTTTGCCTTTGAAACATGACTAGGTGCGTCATTGGTGTCGTGTTCATCGCACGTAACGATCTGATTAAAAGAAGGATCGTTTTGGTTGCGCAAAAGCAAAAGAAGACGGGACCTCAAAACGTGAGGATTTTTGTCGATCGTTTAAATCATGGAGTACCCACTTTTCGAGCTTTTTGACTTTTCCGCCATTTAACACACTATTTGTGATGGGTCAGTTTCCGTCAGAGTCCTCGAATCCTCGTTCTGGAATACTGTAGGTTGACCACGTCGAGGCTCATTTTTGAGGCTGAACTGTCCTGACATTCCTGAACGGAGTTTGGTCAACGTCAAACAGTGCGTTTGATGATTCGAATTCATATAGAAAAATCGTTTAAAATTCGCCTAACAACATCATATAGTAATAAGCTGAAAAGAGTCAAAAAATCATAATTTGGAAAAAATTAGCAGCATCAATGTATAGGGTACAAAATTGTCTATCGATCAGTATATACCACGACACAGTAGAATAAATACTCATTGAGATATGGAGCTACAAAAATATATGACATTGAAACGGACAAAACGTTTGAAACAACCTGATAATCTAATAACAAGCACGGCTTCTGCATATACACAGATGGTGATTAGTGTGATGAATAACTTCATAACTGAAATTGATCATGATAAAAAATCTACTGTTCTGTCTCGGAATCTGTAAGAAGTATTCCGTGTCGTTCATAACATTTTACTGCTGAAATTACATATTTTCGAAACATTGATAGTCGACTTCATAGTCACTTGTTTTTGATATTCTTTTTTATCTTCCTCTTGAAGATGATCACTTGGTGATCGAAACACGTGTCGCGGTGTTAAACTAACGGGTTGGTATTGGAAAAAAACTCCAATAATATTCGATATTCATCTCTATGAATTACCTACGATATAAAAAAAAAATTCAGAAAAATTATTTTTCCAAACAAATACTCTTCATATTTTTTTGAATAAATCATCAACTATTCACAACTGAATAGATTACTTGAGTTGGTTCATCATTCTTCGAACAAGCAATCATGTTAACAATATTGAAACAGAAATTATATATACTTACTCGGAAATTTATAAAACGGTACTGAGATGCAACTGACGCTGTGAATAGATTTTGTGTTCGAATCATGCTGATCCGGTGAACAGACACACATTGAGTTGAATCCGCAGTTGTTTGATGTAAGGCCATGACACCGAAACAGGAGGACCATGAGTATATTCAAAATCAAAAGCATCGTATCTGAAAATAAAGAATCCTTGTCAAGATCGTGATCTTTCCAACGAATGATGATGATTTTTCTTCACGAAATGAACACGAATACTAGAAAATATCTCTAATTGAAATTGCAGAATTTGAACGTGCGAATTAGACCACTCCAGTATAAGTTTTAATGAACTTCCAGGAGCATATGTATGTGATCCGGCGTCTGTTGCACACGCATTTGGAGGAAGACACTCGGGTTTCATCTGAATCATAGTTAGTTACTTGATTTCAATGAAAAAACTGAGAGCAGGGCCGGGGGCGGAGGGAAAATCAAATTTATCCAACCCCACCAGCAAAATTTCCCGACTTTCGAAAAAATGATAGTCGAGGGATTAGTTACTGCTATAATATATTAATTTTTTCACTTAGCTATCCAAAGATTGCCTGAATGCTGATGCCTGTTAGGGTATGCACAAACAAAAATATATTTTGGTAATTATAAAAATGATAATGGGAATTATTCTACTTTGGACCAAGGTCCTTGGTCTTCCACCATTAATGTGTTTATGGAATGTGAATTTAGGGACTTCATAACATGTTACTTGAAAATGATCTAATAAACTGAAACCGATTTTAACAAATAATAAACTTAGTTGATATTGGATGAAAGTTATTTTATTTACTCTATGATTTCATAACACTTCATATCACTCCAATTAACGTCTCAGTATATTGCCAAAATCCGTTTTTTATATTTTGCAAACAGAATTTATATGATCAATAATACACTCAAATTAGTGAATTACTTCTGTTTGAAATGGTTGATGAATATACTACAATAGTTTACATCACAAAGTTTTCTATTCTAAAGTATTGATATTGATAAAAACGAATTCTGACATGTTGTAGTGTTTACTAATGTATTCTTTATTGAAACAACGATGAAAATTAAAACAACAATAAAAATTAATTGGCGCTCCGGGACGACTTCATTGATTCCAGTGGCGCATTTGCTTTTTCAGCTGCAGGAAAACCCCGAAAAACCTGCAGCACCACATCATCTGAAGATCTTGATCTACCAATGTCCTCTCTCTTATGAAACAAAATGTAGGGTGTCTCCAGAGGCTCCAATAAATTCAATGCATCGCCAGAACACTTCGTGATACGCTATCGTCAAACTTAAACCAGTCCGTTTCGTCTTTGACCAAGGAGTAATAATGACCAAATGCAACGCCAGAACTCAGTGAACAATGACTGCATGAACATTATAATAGTGGTCTGCTAGATTGAAATGTTCATATATTTCGAACCTTCCAAAAACGAGTTAAAGGTTTAACTTGAACGAAAATTATTACCGAAATCAAACATGCAATCCTCAAAACCAGTTTGTGGATTTTTTCATTATTTTATATCCATGATGATAATTAAACAATTTTCACAAATATTTTTAATTTCTAGACGCGTTTCGCTACCACCGTAGCTTCTTTGGTAGCATACGATTGTTCATCGTATCGGAAGGACGTCAGAAAAGGATTTCCTTCTCAACATCCAAATGAAACTTTTTTTTCATGCAAGAAAAACCTTGTTCAGTCAGAAATATCGATATTAATTGGTTACTACCTCTTCATCAATACTCATCGCCTTCGAGAAAAATCAACTTTCGTAAGTGGTTTTTCAAAAAAAATTTAGAATCAATCGTAAGATACTAGTCTGTAGTTGCTTTTGATTCCTTCGTTAATATAATATATAACTCATCAAAAGTAACAACAAAACATTGTATTTGTGCTATTTCGAAATCTTTGTGACATCTGTTCAATAACTTTTTGCCAAAAATATTTTTCCCAACGGATAATAATAATGATAATTTTCTTTATTTTTGATGAAATAGGATATAACAACCAGAAGATGAAGTTCAAAACTGCAGTGTAGAACACTACAGGTTTGTTCAACCACTCAACCTGTAGCCCTCAACTCAAAAACAGTTGAAAAAGCTATTCCACGAATATAAACCAAGTGTACCATAGGGATCAAACCTTTGGTTTTTTCTACAAACTATATCACACTAATAAACACACAGAGTGTTGAACTCTGTTGAAGATGTATAAGAAAACAAATAAGCTATTTTCAAACTTTTGAAAAAGTTCATAACGTTTCAGTTGTTCGGCAAGCAGGTCCACCATGCGTCAATTTGATACATGAGTCTACTTCATCTAGGAATGGAACTGGTTTGTCATTTTTTTTACCCCGGTAATTACTTCAAATGATGTAGATGGGTTCTATCAACTTCGTTAGATGAAAAAGATGTCGGCTCTGAGTCCCAGAGGAATTAGACTGTCAACATGAGAATCAAAAATCTGTTGCAAATGAGTTTATTCAGCGATGTATAATGAGCATTTATTCACTCATTAGTCCATTTGAAACAAATTTAAATACTATTAGTCGATTATTAAACCGCACTGAACAACTATAAATAAAGTAGCTTGGTTGAATTGATGATATATATCCCGATCCCGTTCAACAATAACTCGAGTATGCATTATTCTTGTTTTGTGTTGGTGACCCATATTTCAGTGGAGAAGATTTCATTTCATATTTAATAAAAAACCAACCAAATTTATTGTTGGTTGATTGAAAGCAGAACACATTAACTGAATTTATTACTCTTGTTCAGCATTCTGGAATGAGCAATTAGAACTCTAAATAAAAGAGTAGTCCAATTACAGAAACACCTTCTTATAAATATTCATAGCATTAAATGGGCTTTCGTGATGTAATAGATGGTCGTTATTTTCCCTTTCTAATTGTTGTAAATCCGATTAATTGAAAAGTATGCTAACATAAAAAGTATACCATCTCACGAAAATATTTTCAGGTGGTTAACGTTCCATTCTATACAACAAAATGAAATTTCCTTGAGCCCAGAGAATTAACTTGCTTACTTAGGGTGTGATTTGAATTTCAGTTTGTCTGTTTCTTGTTAGGGTGCGGATGCAAACGCACTTGAGTATATTAAAATCATAGAAGGGTGGAACAATAAGAACCGGTGAAAGTGGAGTAAATTAAAGACCGCAGAGATAATAATATTGTTTTGTCGTAGACCTCTCTAGACCTGATGTGCATCGGCTTTTGAAATGGAAAACATCTTAACGTTCATATTACAAAACGTCTTCAACTCAAATATAATCGATATGATATCTTCGTATATAAGTTCATTGAACTAGCGGTGGGCATGGGTATTCTCAGATAAGCAATTTCATGTAGAATGCGAATATAAACTGATATACACTGTTCCATTCGAAAAAATGCTATAAACTTGAATCTAAAGGGGTGAAACTCAAAGTAACATTCAAAGCACTCAGCATTGAATAATTGATCATTAGTGCATCACATATCACTTGGTTGTTCTCTTCATTCCTCCATATTCTCAAAGAAATCAATTAGTTGCCGTTGCAATAGACCATTTCAAAGACAAAAATGAATGAAATCGTAGTCTAAGAAGCATATTCATATAATAATATTTGTATACTTCTGTACGATTAGAACTCTTTCCAATGCGTGAATTTTCTAATGCCGTATAACTTTCATATATGATCTTTGTTGACATTTTTCAACATTATCTAATAACGAGCCAATATGAATTGTTGGTACACCCATCATATCTTTTATTCATTATGAATTATATATAGTGTTACATCTATTCAAATCATTTGAACTCAATGGTTGACAATGTTTCATGGTGCATTACATTAGTTCGGACATCCATTGTCTAAAATGATTTAAAATATCTGAAATTTCAATTCATGATGAAATCAAGATTATCAATCGATGTTGATGTTGTGAAAAACCAATTACTCATCCAGAGGCCTAGGGCCTAAATCTTCACTGATGGAAATCATCGATAGAAACTGATGTAATTCTCAACTATCTACCTACTGTCACTATCAACTAAGACAATATTCCCCCAAGTGTCAAGTTGTGTCATTCTAATGTCAATTCGTATTGGAAAAAGATACCCATTACTCGATAATTACCCATAACTCGAAAATTCATTACAGTTCCTTAAGCGGATTGAAAAATAGGCCTCGTGAAGTGCATACAAAGAACATTAACTCGAATTAAAGGAGTTATATTTTTTAGGAGTGATTAATTTTTGGGAAAGAAAGTTTTTGGCTTTCTACTACTCCATCTTGATACAAAAAAAGAGAAAGATGAGGGAGTCTTCCAAAGAAAGGAAGGAAGTAACTCTGTACATGGATGTGTAGATCATGCATAGATCATCCTCCTGAAACAGGAATAGAACGAATAATAATTAGAACGAATAATAACCTAAGTAAATTTATTAAAAACAATAAGGACAGATCAGGAGTATATAAGCTGACTTGTGGCTCTTGTCCAAAACTGTATATTGGCCAAACAGGAAGAACATTTTTCCAACGAATTAAAGAACATAGGAGTAGTTTTGTAAATAGAAAGACCAATTCCACATTTGCAAACCATCTTTTAGCAGAAGGACACGAGTTCAATCATGAGTACGAGGTGTTACATTTAGAAGAGNAATTTTTTTGTTGAAACAGATACCTCATTGGACAATGAGGAAGATTTTTTTCATATGCATAATAAGAAAATTGGTATTGATGAAAACCCTACACAGATATCGATGAAGGTGGAAAATAAGTGGACTACGTTCGAAGTCGATACCGGTTTTGCATTTTCTGCTATATCTGAGGAATTATATAAAAAAAAATTTGCGAATATAAAATTACATGCCACTGACCTTCATCTACGAGATTATGTAGGGTATTCATTTTCGCCAGTGGGAAAACTTCATTTGAATTTTCAATACTATGATAAAGTAGGAGTATTAGAAACATATGTGATTGAAGGGGGTGTCCCTCCTTTAATGGTAGAAACGGTTTAAAAAAGTTGAATTTGGGAATTGTACGTTTGAATTCGATTGGCTGTGATGGCAAACTGACAACCCTTTGCGAAAAATATTCAGAAATTTTCAATAATGATTTAGGTTTATTAAAAAACTTCACTTTGAGTCTTGCAGTGAGGCAAAAAGATGAAAAGTAAAGTGGAACGTGAGATTGACAGATTAGTAGGTCAGAGTATATTAAAACCAGTAGAATATTCAGAATGGGCAACCCCCATTGTACCCATACTAAAATCTAATGGAACCGTAAGGATATGTGGGGATTTTAAAATAACTGTTAACCCTGTGTTGGAGGCAGTCACTTACCCTCTACCAAAAATAAATGATTTGTTTGCCCAGTAGGAAGGTGGTGATAAATTTTCAAAGATTGATTTGAGCCAAGCATATCAGCAAATAGCGGTTACAGCGGACACTACAAAATTATTGACTTTTTTTCGATATCTCTAGTTTTTCGAAAAAAATGTAATATCTGGTTCCATCCAAAACAGAAAGGATACAATGTAGCGCCCATAAGAAAGAATAAAGTTGATGATGGTGACTAGAAGACGAAACGTCGGATAGCAAATCTGAAAACTTCTATGTAGCAGCGAAAAAGTGGCAGGATGGAAGTGCAATTTATTTTCGAATCCTTCGAAAATTAAAAGGCAGGTAAAATTAAAAACCATTTTCCGAAATTTCTGTTTTTTTTGTTATCTCCGGATATACCCAGAGTTTCAGAACTTTTCCAACGGCATATTGTTAGCCAGGTCAATACGCAACTTTGCTCCAATTCAACCATCTTCGTATCTCTCATAGTTTCCGAGATCCCAATGGTGAGACTCGAATTTGAAACACCCTGTATGTTAAAAACAATTCATATATCAATCTAATGAAAATAAGATTTCTTGGCCAGAACTGTCCCTTGCATCTTTTGCTAACCAAGTAAGCATCATCAGGAAATGAATACTACTAAATCTTACTATTGAGTGAGCTTTTCATATAAGTGATTGGCTCTAACAAAAGGCTCCAACTCAGTTATGAGGTTTATGCTTTGACGAACTGACATACTGTAATTACCATGGATCATGGTCAAATATATTCACATGTATAGTAACTCGTAAGAAGGCAACAGCTTATCAGAAAAAGACAATTTTCTGAGCATTACAATGTCCATTGGAGGATGATATGAGGAAAGCAACAGATATCAGTTGAAGACATAAATGATTATTGATAGTTCAGCTACAACGAATTTGAAGAAACTACTTAAAAAAACAATGCACTCTTGAGGACATTAACGAATTTTGCCAGATAAATGCACAAATTAATATTTCGTCATTAGTTCCTTAAATTGACCAAGGAGTTCTAAGAAAAAAGGGTAAGCTACACATGAAAAAGATAGTTTTGTGAAGAGCAAAACAATACAGTGCTAGTCAAAAGTCCTCTCCCCCCCTAGTATCTTTGGAACGGGTATACTTATAATAATGAAATTTGGAGGGTGGAAATAAACGGATGTAGGCTTCTTAACTGGTCATAACAGGTGACGCAATTTTATGCGTTTACAAAAAGATCGAGGAGTTGTTTTTTGACAAACTGGTCTGAAAGGTCATTATAATTTTATTTTCAAAGTGTGTATCTGTATGAGTGATATTCCTTGATGAATAAACCTTATTCGGGAAATGAATAGTTTTCTTTTTCCTCGAACGTACATATCAACGTGGAGATAAATAAGGCACCCATAGATGGAGTGTTGGAAACCTCAGCTTCGACATCAATAACTGAACAAAACTTGTTCTTCGTCTTTTACTACAGTTTTCCCTTCAGTACCAATAACGAGACCTATGCCATGTTGAAACAGTACTGTCTTGTATTGGATCACGAATGCTTCATCGTCTGGGAGTTTGTTTTCGAACAGTAGCCTGCAATGGACCATCTGGAGGAGCTTCGTCTTTTGAGTTTCAAATATCATAGAGATTGCAAATTGAGAAAGATTACTGAATCGAGTGGAAGTTTGCAAAAAAAATTCTAGAATATTTT
>NW_019292901.1:23276-45508 GCF_000500325.1 Leptinotarsa decemlineata | reverse complement strand
GATTTCAAGACTCAGTTCCTGTCTGGGTACGACGGGAGGTTGGTTTGCTTCAGATAGCTCTTCGTAAAATTGGGACTCATTGTGGAGGTACTGACCCCGCCATGAGGCAACACCCAAGCCTCTCTCGGCTTCAGGGTGACTCCCTGGCATTCCTCCACCCCCTAGCGCTTCCGCTAGGTGGTCAGTTTCCGGCTCGAACAGGGTACGAGGCGCTCCTGTGCGCAACGCACCCTTCTCCCCCCAGGTATCGCTAAGTGCTTCCCCCTGGAGGCATCGCAACGCCTGGCGTCGGACGACCTGTGCTTCGTCGCTCAGTTCAATATTGGCAGCATCTCCAAAGCCTTCTTTGCTTTGGGAACGCTGTCCTTCACCGCGTCTCTCGAAACTTTCCTTGTTTCGAAAGTCCTGTCCGGTGGTTCTTTCTTCGAAACATTCGTTGTTTCGGAAGTTCTGTCCGCTATGGCATGATCCTCTTGTCGGGTTTGACAATGGCAATGTTTCTCGTACTATTTCCATTTCCACAGGATGACTGTACACCCTGTGTATACTCGGACTCGGGGTTACCACATAAGTGGGTAACTCCTCCATAGAGTGTCTCAATGGCTCGCATTCAGGCAGAACTATCGGTTTCGGAGGGAAAGCTCCTTCCGGTTGTCGCCGTCGGCAAAAATCCTCGATTTCTGCTTTTTGTTCCGGTTGGGAACAAAATTGCGCATTTCTTGATTTCGGAGCCGATCTCAGCATAGGAGATCGTACTCGCATTGATAGCATCGAGCGAAGCCCTAATTGGGGTTCGCTTTGCGGTCTGGCTGGTGCATCTCTTTGGGGATTATGTCCAGCTTCTTGTAGTAACGTCTCCTGACGTTCTCTTGCATTATTTTTCTCCTGGAAAACCGTTGCATTTTCCTCCTGGAAAAGCGGTGTATTTTCCTCCTGGAAGATACTGTTTCGTCGACTCTGCGGGGTATTAAATTCCCTAATACGATTTAATACTGATTGATAAGCCGAGTTATTACCGCGATTTGAGGACTCTGTCCTTTGTGTCATGTCGAGTTCTCTAGCTACTCGACTTGCTGAAAAACCATCAATGCCCAGGGTTTGTCGCTCTGCGACTAAGGGAGAGGTACTGATGTCCTCGTTTGTGAAAAGAATACGCTGAGTAGAACCTAGCCTCAGACTGGCTGATCCTACCGGAGTTCTCGGAATGCTGTTTCCTGTGAAACCAGATTCCAGGGGGGTTCCACTCAGGCGGCTAAAATTGTCTGACAAGAAATTTGTCTGACCGAAAATTGTGGTCTCACGATTTGGCATTGAGGTATTTTCTGCAAGTTGCGCTCGCGCGTGTTTTGCCCTAGTCTGCATTTCGATTTCTAAGTTTCCCTAAAATGACTCTGACGAGGAAATAGTCAGAGAAAAGGATTCACGAAAATCTAATATTTTTAAGTTCACCCTTGGATCGCGAAAGCTACTTTCCTATCCAAGGCCTGCAGGATGAACTGAGCTAGTGATTCAGGAACAAGAAGCCTAACGGTTGAACAGCACCCTAGGATGAGGGCCGCTCGCAGGATAAGGTAGAAAGGTATCGTAATCCTGGAAGGTCCCAACGGTTAGGTTGAGTCATTCGCCCGAGGGACGTAACTGATGATGTCTTGACCTTCCCGACTTTAATCTCGAAACACCTCGATCGTTTAACACCGCAAGGTGATCGGGTGGAGTGAGACCGGGCAACTTTAGTAGGGACCTGCTCTTCTTTTGCAGGATTTGGGCTGCTTTCCTCTGGCGGAGTGCCAAAAAGAACCTGGACAAACGTAAGGTATGATTAAGCACTTCAATAAGTTACCGAACCAATAATCGGCTCCAGTATAAGCTCTGTTGAATCCCGGAGTTTCCACAATCCTGGAATTCCTCGAATAAGTATCCAGCAACTAATCTGTTCTGATTTATTCTCTATTGGTCCTAGAGATTCCTGATTCCAGTAAAAATTCTTCCAATTCCACTGTTTAATGATAACCGCAGATCCCTAACGACTCCCGTGTTGTGCTGTGTTGTGCCTTGAAGTAGGAATACCGCTCTGCTACTTTACATTGACGTCTATATGCCGCTGTTTCTGTCTCATTCTTTTCGTGTATCGTTTCGCTTCCTCAATTTGCGTTGTTCGATAAATGAAATCTAACAGTCTTCGGCCTCACTCGGAAATCTTCGGAAAATCACGAAAATTCTGAATTTTCGCTCTCCTCGATTTCATATAGAACTCAGCATCCTAAGACAAAATTTCTCATGCCGCGTCTCGATATTCCTATTCCTTCTTGCAAAAAAATGCATTAAAAAAATGTTATATTTTTTCAAACTCGAATGCTAATAAAAATTGAACCACGAGCACTAGAAACGTGATCGACGTGTCAAACAAAAGCTACTAAGAATCTCTATCGATGCTTTTTTGAAGAGAGCAAGATTTCCCTATCTAGATAGCTGAAAAAGCCATTTTCCATAAAATCAGCTTTTTCCCCATTTAAAAAATTGGCGAAGGCTACTAATCTTGCAAAAGATTTTTCTATCGCTTAGGAAACGACATTTCACATCTTAATTTTCGAAACTAAGCTGAAATATTTTGGGAAAACTAATGTTTTTCCGCATTTTCTCCATGTTCATTCTGAGTGGACGGTCCTTGTACTGGAGCTCGTGAAATTTCAAACTAGTTTTGTTTCACGACAGGATAACGTAACATGCTGTTGCACTGAACGCCGTTCCATTGGTTGGTACGTACTCCGTTCTCCTGTCCTTTTTTGCCTGCAGTCTCGTAATCTATGTCCTGGTCTATGACATCCATAACACAAATTTCTATTCTGATCATTAAGCTTTTGAGGACACTCCTTACAAAAATGGCCTCGTTCTCCGCAATGAAAACAAGTATCTGTTGAGAATGTAACGCTTCTACATTCTCTACGGGGTTGCTTGGTCATCAATTCTATTATTTCTTTTTTTTCCGCAACTTCAATCGCTTCTTGCACGGTTCCTGGCTGAGCTGACAACACTAGTCTCCTTATCGTATTTAACAAACCCATAAAAATTGAGTTGTAGAACTTTGATTGAATTTGCCTTTCAAAACGGTATCTATAGCATCATTTCCAGTAAGTTCAAGTGTTCGCAGCGCGATTGTTTTCAATCGAGTTGAGTGCTTTCTACAGGTTTCTCCTTGACGCTGACGGCACTCTAAAAATTGTCTTACAGACTGACTAGGAAATTGTGGTATTCCAAATTGTTCTTTGACTTGTGTTTTCAACTCTGCCCATGCTGTGGTCCTTTTCAGACTCGCTTCTGATTCTGAGAACTCTTTAGCTAGTTCTCGTAATTTCAAAAGAACTTGCAGAAACTCGTTAATATTAGATTGACATCGTAACCTGCTATCGTGTCCAAATTAAACGTTATAGGGAATATCAGTTCCTTGTGATCGCTGCTGGGGGTCGTTAATTCGTCGTTCATGATGATTTTTTTCCAATTTTCTTTTCTTTTTATTTCTTCCTTAGTATCTAGGGGTGTCTAGATATCACCAAAGAGAACAAAACAACCCCACACCTGACATCATTGTGACGATCCCGCTATATATATGGTTGGAAAGATGTTATTTCGTGCGGTCATTTTATAAGTTCAACAAAAGTTAAACTTCATACAGCAGGTCGCACAGATCATAAATATGGGTCGGACGTGTCTCTTGTCTCAGTTCAATATATATAGCTATATTATTCAGAATATTCAACACAGAGTGTTCGATCAAAAAGTGCCTCAAACGAGATATCCGCTGCGAAGAATTCAACCTCACAGCGTAGATTATGTCTGAATTTTGCCGCCAATGCTGAGATTGAATTTTGTGTTTTAAGTGCAATAATGAATAATGTTTTGTATGTGAACGTACCAAAGGGCGTTGAATTCATGGCAATTTGTGTGAAGCCCAATAATTTCGATCATGGATGCAATAGAACACAATGGAAATTGATGAGTTCAACATTTGTCAATGACGACCAATTTGCTTCATCAATTGTAACTCTGCTTCTGTTGCGTTTGTGTGTGTGTGCATTATCTTCAATTAACAAATTTAAGTACGAAATTTGTCTTGAAAACAATGTATAATCATGTATTTTATTTGCGAAACTTACTGAAATGATTTTAATTGGAGAGCCTTCAAAACTTGTGGTGGAAATTGCGTGTGTGTAATCGAAAATTTTCATTTTTCATTCCAAAACCGGAAGATTTCGTTTTCCAAGCTATTTGTACGTACTCATAATTATTTCAGAAAGTCTTCAAAACTTTTGGTCAGAATTACGTGTGTGTAATCGAAAAATTTCATTTTTCATTTCAAAACGGAAAGATTTCGTTTTCCAAGGTGCTTGTACTTACTCATAATTATTTCAAAAAGTATTCAAAACTTTTAGTCAAAATTGGGTATGTTTTTGGAAACGAAAAATTAAATTTTTTCTCAATTCGAAATATCTCATTTTCCGTAAAACGTTTTGAAAATTCCATTTTTCATTACAAAACCAGAATATTTCGTTTTCCGTGAAATGTTTTCAAAATGTTTGTTCAAAATTGTGTACTACAGTGTTGGTGTGATCGAAAAATTTCATTTTCCATTTCAAAACGGAAAGATTTCGTTTTCCAAGTTGCTTGTACTTACTTGTGATAATTTCAAAAAATATTCAAAATTTTTTTTTATTTGTGTTTTGAAATTTGAAATACAAAATACCTCGTTTTCCGAAAAATGTTTTGAAATTTTTACTCAAAATTGCATGTGTTTGTGCAAATGAAAAATCTCATTTTCTTAATTAATTAATTCTTTAAACACGAAATATCTCGTTTTCCGTAAAAAGATTTCAAAATTTTTGCTCAAAATTGCGTGTGTCTATTAATGCAATTTTCCGAGGTAGAGTGAGGACAGGTGTAATTATAAATTTATCGCACGAAAATTTTTGAGTGACGCATATTTCCTTCTCAAATCTAGAAATTCCATGATTTTGAAAGAGATGCAATTCCTCAAAGTGAACATGACATTATAAAATTATTAATAATCGATGGGGGATTTCATCAAAACATCAAATGGCGGGGAAATTATTGATAGAAAATATTTCAATACTCGTAATGGAATCATTGATTTGGGGACAGATTTGTCTGCTTGGTACAATGAACATGTTGTGGATGTTATTTTGAATAAACTCGACGAATTTCAGGAAAGAGAGGTTGGGCATTGAGTAAAATCTTTTTGCTTGAGGTAGCAATCGATAAATATGAAATGGGCAACGGTGCATCATTCATACGTTTGCCCAAAGAAATTGCAAACAAGCATGCATGTGTGAATCTTGATAATCAAGATGATGCGTGTTTCTTCAGAGCAATCGTGAGTGGTTTGTACCGTCCCAAAGGAAATATTTCACGTGCATTTTCATATCCAAATTATGATTCGGTTTCAAATATAAAGGGTTTGGAAATTCCTATGCCAATTCGCTGCATCACAGAATTTGAAAAACAAAACGATATTTCTGTTAATGTATATAGTTGAAAAATGAACGTTGTCAAAGAAAAGATATTTTACGAAGTAGTACCTACACGACTAACCAAAAATAAATTGGATAAACATGTAAATTTACTATTGATTCACAAATGAGTATGACGCTTTGCCTCAAGATACAGATGACTGTGAAATCAAATACCACTATTGCTAAGAACATATGTCTTAATTATTTTCAAATCAAATGAGTAAATATAACGGACAAAAGTTTTTCTGTGATCGATGTATCAATTCATTTTCAAGTCAGCAGAAACTGGATGAACATATTGTTTTTTGTGAGAATATAAACGAGTGTAAAATTCCATTTCCAAAATTTGATCATGTTAAATTTCGAAATTATGTATATAAACAAAAATGTCTTTTTGTTTTATACACCGATTTTGAATCAGTCCTCAAAAATTGCGAGGAAAAAATTTCGTACAAATGTAAAAAATTTCAAAAACATAAAGCGTTCAGTGTAGGCTTATATTTGAAATGTTCTTATGATGACAGTTTGTCCAAATTTGATAGCCATCGAGGTGACGATTGCATACAATGGTTTATCGATGAAATGACTAGCATTGCAAAATTCGTTGAGTCAAAAATTAGGAATATCGAACCGATGATATGCCCTCCTAATATTGTCACTGTCAAGGTATGTCATATATGTGAGAAACCTTTTGCCGAAAAAGACATCATCGTTAGAGATCATTGTCACTTTTCAGGGTTGTTTGGGGGATGGAGTCATCAAGCTTGTAATTTATCGTTCAAGAAGCTCGTTATCGTACCCATTACATTCCACAATTTGACTAGATATGATAGTTATTTCATTATTATAGGAGATTATTATAGGAGAAGTAGCAAAAAAAGGACGTGTGAGCATACTTCCCATCAACAAAGAAAAATATATTCCTTTCACCCAATACGATAATGAAACTAGCATTGAATTTGGATTTATACATTCTTATTGTTTTATGGGAGCCAGTCTCGATGAACTAGTTTCCACACTGGATGTTGAAAATTTGAAAATATTGAAGAAGGAATCTGCAGAATTGAACGATGAGAAGTTTGAGCTTGTCACTAAGAGAGGCGTATTTCCATACAATTATGTGGACGGTGTGGAAAAAATTCTCGACACTGTGTTACCATCCAAAAAACATTTTTACAATAAATTAAACGATTGTGACATTGATGATGCAAAGTAGGCTCATGCTCAATGCGTTTGGCATTTATTTGATATTAAAACTTTGGGTGAATACAGCGATTTATACATACGAACTGATATATTGCTTTTGGCAGATGTTTTCGAAAACTTTCGCGAAATTGACTTGAAAACATATAGGCTAGACCCTGCGTGGTACACGTGGGATTGTTTTTTGAAATATACGAGGTCTGAACTACAAATTTTAAAAGACGTCGATATGGTTATGTTTATGAAAAAGGGTATAAGGGGTGGAATTTCGGTTTGTTGTAATATATATTCGGAAGCCAATAACAAGTATATGTCAACATACGATCCAACGAAACCATCCAAATACATGATGTATTTCGATGTAAATAAATTGTATGGGCGGGCAATGTCACAATATTTGCCATATGGAGGCTTCGAATGGGTCGATACGAATATTGATGTATTTCAAATTCCCGATGACAATTCAGAAGGATATATTTTACAAGTCGATTTGGAGTACCCTGAGGGACTTCACGATTCACCGCGCTCCACCAAACTCCAAATTGACAAAATTGATGCCAACTCTTTATAGTAAAACAGAGTATACGTTACACTACAGAAATTTGAAACAGGCCCTCGAGCATGGATTGAAATTAACTAAAATTCATAAAGTTTTGAAATTTAAACAATCTGCATGGCTGCGTCCCTATATTGAAATGAATACTCGATTGAGGACTGCAGCCGATACGTCTTTCGAAAAAAATCAATTCAAATCAGCCAATTGGATATATCCTGTAAAGTCGTCAGGAGTTCGGATCCCCTTCTCTGCATGGTCCGTGACCATGAGTGAACAGGAATTGAAGTACTCCTCTTCAAGGCAGCTGCCCGAGCAGCTGATGAACTCGGTATAGTTTTTTACACTGAACGAGGTGACCACAACTCTGTCAGCGAGTTGGAACCTGTTCAGCAAAAAGTTCAGATGAAAGCAGCAGAGATCACTTCACTTCTGCGGAAACACAAGGAAAAGCCAATGCAAGAGGTCTTCTTCAATAACATTGGAGACCTTGGCTTATCAAAGTGCCTGACGTTCACTTTTCTCAGGTCGGCCAGCGGTAGCTGGCCGTTTGGCGGGAGTTGATCGTGTTCCGCTTGATTGGTTATGTATATCTTACGTAACTCTATGCTAGCTTGGCTAAATGCGTTGTTGGACAACATATATGCGACTTTTTTGAATTTTATCCTAAACCAGTGTTCCTCCTTGTGGATGATTTCAGCCTGAACCAATTGTTGTTATGGTAATGAGTCCAAACATGCTCTGCTATTTCGGATTAGCTGGTTTCTCCTCGCTGTATGTGTTTCTTGTGCCGAAACTGAATGGGATACATCTGTATATCGGAAACCCACTCACACGAGACAGTATCTGAACCAGAAATCCAATCACCATCAATCGACTATAAGATTTCAAGAATTGCATTTACCGGATACCCTGCAAGTGAGGACAATCATACATCGGTAAAAATAAGAGGCCTTTGAAAGTTCGCATTGCCGAGCACAAGAAACATACACAGCGAAGAGATACTCACGAATCAGGAATAGCAGAGCATGTTTGGACTCATCAACATAACAACAAGTGGGCTCAGGCTGAAATCATCCACAAGGTAGAACACTGGTTTAGAGGAAAAATCAAAGAAGCCGCATGTGAATCGACAACACTTGAACTCAATTGTGACATTGAGAAAGTTCGAGACTATTTGATTATCCATTCAACAATTTTATAAGTAGGAAAACTCATGACGAAAAAAATGGTCACACCAAATCAGCATATTGGTTAATTTTTGGTAGATTGTATATTTGGAGAGCTGTAGGATTATTACCCTATGGACTTCTATTCAATGCCGATGAAATCAAATTTCGAGACTCCTTGAATATGTTTTTCACCGCCTAAATCACCTCAGACAATGAGTTTATTGGTAATTCATTATAGGGACCGTATTAATCTGAATTTCCAAATATCACAACTTCATTGCAAACCTTTTCGATGTTCCAGGTAAGCCCAAAATTGCACTTTCAACACTGACCACAACATCTTTCAAGACTTGGCTCGGAGGATTCAATCCAAATTTCAAACCCTCATCCAACAAATCAAGCTCTCATTAAAAACCTGTGTTCAAATATTCTCAACAATATTGAGAATATTTGACTATTTGTTCATTTCTTCATCTCCTTGTGTTTTAAGTTTCTTGTTCAAGTAAGGTATTTTTTAAAAGATCCATTTAAGGAAAACGAAAATTTGCCTTTGAAAATTATCCCATATGCTCCATATGCTTTCGATTCAAGTCTACTACTTTTGCTATACATATATTTGATTTCTGAATCCATGTGTTTCCCTTTGGCAAAAAGCTATTACCTCCGCAACGGGGGAGTTTTATGCAATATTGTTTTGAACAAAATTTGGAAAAATGGAATCACGAAGACCTTTTTCAAAAAGCAAATATCTGCGCGTAAAATCGTAATGATGATAAACGATACAAATTCAATTCCGCTGACCCGGTAGCCATCCGTAGGAAGGAAGGACTGGAATTTCTAGCGTATAATGAATCCATATGAGTATAATGATTTCTTTAAAGCCGGACTCCATTTATATGTAACAGGGTACAGTTTCACACTGAATAATGATATTATTAAAAATAAAGAAAGTGTTAGATGTAACGCTAAAAACTACCTAAATACAAAGTAGATTGTTGGCAACGCCGGTATTGAGAAGGAAGAGATATAACAGAGAGGTTGTAATAGTCGAATAATAAAATCATGAAAATAATAAAAGTCTCCTATTATTGAGATATAGATTGGAAAGAGGAATCAGTAGAATTACTCTCGAATCATAGGAAAGAGGTTAGGAAAGAAGCATGGNTTCGAATAATTAACCAGTGTAGACAAAAATTGTTACTTCGTCGAACATATCACTCAAAAAAAAACTATTGATACCCGTTGGTTGATATTTGTAATTATCATATTATCTTCATTTATTCTTTCGAATGATTATTATCTTCACCCCACGTGTAGGAGCGACGAAAATCACATATTTATTATGTGGAATATTCCACGCTATTCTCAAAAAACGTAAATAGATATCAATTTTCAGATTTAAAACAACACAATTGAGGCCCTTGGAAAAAAATATTAGGATGTATATTTTTATACCTGTCCAAAAATAATATAATCCATTTTTCACACATTTCTCAAAATGCAATCGTCGAAAACAAAACAAAAATTTTCTCAAATTGAAAATAGCATTCAATTTTCAGAAACTTGAATAACCATCTCTGGTTTTGGAATTGAACAATGAGTAGAAGGTGTTCAATAATAATTAGGTTTCATGGTCCTTTATAGGATGATAATTGGCACAGTTAGTCATCTTGATTTCATTCGGGTTGGAGCCTAGCTCCCTTGGTTGGCACAGTGGTCGATAAATATAGATATATTTTGTCATCTTCTGAAAGTTTTTCAATGAACTTCAAATGTAATAGATTATTTTTCTTGATAATTCTGAGCATCTTCATAGTCAAGAAATATAACATGTGCCAGCCACGTTATCGATGAAGAGTTTTTTTTAATAACTTTTCAACTGATATGAGATTCCATTAATATTATTTTTTAGTGTTACAATCGTTACAATCTCAAGGACACTATGAGTAACAACATAAGTTTACATAACGATTATTGTCATTCAAGGCGATATTTAGTATTTTCTCACGGAAAATAATGGTATGGAAATGATGGTGAACACCCTTTATATCCAAGAAGGACAGTTCACAATTTTCCTCAAAATTTTTCATCATAAATTTCTTGAATAGAAGTTTATTAGCCAACGAGAAATATGTCACATTTCATCCTGTAGTGTTAAATACTGATCATATCCCAAACACATATTTTGATGCATTAAGTGATATTTCGAAAATATTATCAACATATACCTTTCAACAGAATGGAATAATTTCTGTTCTATACTTCACTATACTTTTACCACATTTACTTAATCTAAGTTTCTGAAGTATCGTCTGAATGTCCCAAACGTTTCAACCGAAACAACTCGAAGACACTTTCGACTAATGAATGAGCAGATATTCCAAGCAGAATGAACATCAAAGTGGCAGGAGAGGTCTTTTGAGAAAAGCACATCGAGATGAGAGATTATAAAATAATAAATTCATTTCGCCTTTGCCAACCTTTCATGAGAGATATGTTACGTACTTCAAAATACACATTAGAGTTCACACTCCATCGTTCAATCGAATGAAAAGCATAATCCTTTCATTGTCAACGAGTTCGCGTGTATTCAATTTTTCACGCCACCAGAAAATAAGTGATTTTTACTTCGCGTTTGAGGAATACTAATACATGACTTTAACGAATCGGAATATTGGAATATTTCTTGTTTGTTGGTGTCGACGTTGTGGAAAGGCGCTCCCAATATCAAATTCGATCGATATCTGTTTGAAAATAAGAAATAATCTCTTCGTTCTGGAATGAAAAACATAAATCCACTTTCTACACTTATTTTCAATTCTCCCTAGGACGATTTCAATTTAGTTCTCTGTTGGAGTTCGGATATATAGTCTTTCTGTTCCAAAAATGTTGATGACACTGTTGGATATGTTGATATCTGGACTTCAATTCATGGGAATGTCTGAAGTTCGGGTCCGGTATGGTAGTTAAGGGTCTTTTCACAAGAAAATGAGCCATAGTAAGAGGATTTAAATCTTCAGGATCGGAGGAAATGGGAAAAAGGGGCCGTGAGTTTAATACTCCCTCTACCTGCACAAGAACTGTGTTCAACTCTTTGAAAGTCTAATACGCATTTCCAACCCTTTTCAGATGAGCCTCACTTGATTTTATTCCAGCTACCCAAATCCCTCCGAAATGAGGTGAATAAGGAGAAATCAAATCCCATTTTATATTGAATTCAGATATTTCATTCTCTAACTTGTTTTTCTGATCTGCCAAAAACATACCCAATTCTTTCAAATGAGATCTAGCGAAAACAAAGTTTGAACCATTGTCGGAAAATAAATGAGAAGGTTTTTCGCGACGAGCCATGAACTTTCTAAATGCCATCAGAAAATAATGTTTGGTTAAGTCTGAAATCAATTCTGAATGAATCGCCTTTGTGGCAAAACGAATAAAGAGTCCTATATAACACTTATTGAGTTTTGATCCCCGACCTTTACGATCATTGACCAAAATAGGACGCAGGCAATTGACCCGTGGATGGCTGTATCCCTATTGGTTTAGTGCGAAAACATTGGACACAATGTCGTATTACTTTTTTAGCAAGGATTCTTCCATCAATGGGCCAATACTTTTCTCTCAACGATGCCAATATTTGCTGTGGACTACAATGCATGAGTATAGAATGCTCATACTCGAATATTGATTTAGTCAGATGGTGATTAGCACTAAATATGTTTGGATGTCTTTTATCGATACTGTACAATGAATTTCGAAATCTACCTCCGACCCTCAGAATACCGTCATCATCAAGGAATGGGATTAAATTTAGATGTTTACTATTTCTGATACTTTCTTTGTTTCCTGTGATGATCTGAATTTCATTATAAAATGAATGTTGTTGAGTTGATTTTAAAAGTGTTTTAGAAGCCTTATCAATCTGGAGTACGGATAATGTACTGAAATTGCGAGACTGCACATTTTTTAGCAGTTTGACTTGAATCTGTTAATTCATGACACAACTCCTTTCAAATGATCCAGTTTGGAAAAGTTTTCAAATAACTGAATTTCCTTTTTCAAGTCTAGTAATTCATTTGTTTTCAATGAATTAACTTCATTTGGCCAATCCTCACAACCTTTTGAAATCAACAATGGACCATGCCACTACAGCTGAACATTTGCTATTTCGTCAGGCATCAATCCACGAGATAAAATATGCGCCAGATTTTGACTGCTAGGAATATGACGCCAAATGTCACTATTAGTTAGTCCTTGTATTTTTGCTACTCTGTTGCTCACAAAAGTTTTTAGTTTGTTCAGTGGTGTTTTCAACCATGCCAGGACTATAGTTGAATCAGACCAGAAGAATCTTTTGTTGATATTTAGCCGTAATGATTTCGATACTTTGTTTGCCAATCGTGCTAATATTAATGTACCCGATAATTCCAAACGAGGCGAACTGATTGTTTTTAGAGGTGCGACCTTAGTTTTTGAACAGAATGAATTGATTGTTACAGTATAATTTCTCTTAGAGTCTGTCTGTTTCGCATATTCGATAAATTATATCAAGGTCATTGTTCTGCAAAGTTCGCAACTAGGTACGTTTCTCGTTGTCTTGTCAACTTTAAATATCGCTCCGCATCAATCACCGACAATTAGCTGCAAAATTAGATGAAATATTCTCATGAGTGGGACAAAGAAGTTCAACAATGATATTAAATATTTTGATTCGTGAACGAGAGCCTAGACCCTTTTCAAAATTTCAAAATGTGAATCAGTAGTAAAAGATTTCAGGCAGGAGCACAGTGTGTTTATTTAGTGAATGTGAAAATACGAGTTCTGGATTATTTTTCATTACTATTACCTACGATTGGGGATTGAATTGCCGTGTTCCATTTTTTTTAACAACTAGTGTTGTGAGATTAGTTGTTATTACCTCTTTTAAAGGGGATACAAAGCCGAAATCAGACTCTAAGGCCACCCTCCATCAAAGGTATGGCAAAAATAGTTGACAAAGTATTCTAGAGTTATAGTGTTCTCTCTATCCTCTAGGCCTTTTTCGTTTTATGCCGTTGGATAACGTAATAAAGGAATTTCTGAAACTCGAAAGCCTGACAGTTCCACTACTTTCTGGAAGTCAGGGGAGTGCAGTTTCAACTTCCCAGGTTGCAGCCAAAAAGGAAGGAAAGCTAACGAATCGGATTAGTACCACCATCATTTCTTTTATTATTGCCTTTTTCTTCTGACACCCAATTTCGTCACCAGCCAAATTATTTGTAATTATTTTCAATCTAACTTGTTTAACTTTATAGATAAATTAGACTTGTTTCAACCCCTAGTACGTACAGGGCTAGGTATTAGTATACTAGAAAATGAGTTTTGTAAAGTCACGTAATATAGACGTTCTCTCTCTCTCTCTCCAAAGAAAAGGTTGCAATAATTGAACTACTTAGGAAATACGAACCATCCGTCTCCAATGAGCTTATCAGTGCTCTACCCTACCTCAAATACTGGCTTTCGGTAGAACACTATAAAATTTTGATACGGTTTCACCCTTCAGAGTAACAACTGATGAAATTCTTACACAGTATATAAAGACTCCTTCTGAGCCAGGAAAAAGCCCGTAACATGACTTCTATATTTCCGTGTTTATTAACTAACCTTAAGTAGATGCATCCTCCATATGCCTTTCCAGAAGCATCAGCAAAACCGTGCATTTCAATACTTAGAGGTTCAATACATAACACGTGACGGTTAATTCGGATGTCATTTAGTAGGGTAAGTTTATTTCGGAATTCAGACCAAAATACATGCATACTGTGAGGTAATTTTTGATCCCAAGTAACCTTTTCTATCCACAATTTTTGAAGGAGAATTTTGTCCAGTATTATACATGGATTTAATAATCTAAGCTGATGAAACACTTGAGAAATGCTAGATGAAATAACGCGTTTGGTTATCTTTTTATTAGCTATCCCATTATTCATTCTGTATACCAAACTATCCATATTTGGACACCAATTCAAGCCTAATGTTTTTGCATATTCATTGTCTCCTAGTTTCACCAATTCAGTCGACCAATTGTTTTGCGCTGTTACATATTTCAAGGTTTCGAAATCGTTTGAGTGAAATTTCCTCAAATTGAAACAACCTTGTTTCAAAATACTAGAGATCCCTTTCACTATTAGAGCTGTCTTCTCAATACAATCAGCACCAGTCAGAATATTCCGGATATTCAATTTTATTTTCCAGAGCTACTTGAAAGAGACACCTAATAGCAAGAAAAGATCCAGCTGTTATTCCATAGGTGATAGTATTCAATTGGAACGTTTCTAAAGGATTATCTTAACTCTCACGCCAGAGAATCCTATGTAAACATTGGTGTTCTGGAGCAATTAAAATTTGACGGTACATTTTTTCAATGTCAGCTGCTACCACATACGCATGCTGTCTAAATCGTAATAATATTGCTAATAAATCATTCTGAATTGTTGGCCCTACTAGCTGAATATTGTTTAGTGAAAAACCACTTCTTGTTGGAGCAGAAGCATCAAAAACAACACGTAGTTTTGCGGTAATGCCATCTTCCTTAAACACGGCATGATGAGGCTTGTAGTAACAGAATTTTGAGAAAATATTCGCATCACCTTGTTTCATTTTAGTCATGTGTCCTAAACGTTCATATTCTTTCATAAATTTTATGTATTCGTCCCTCAAATTGGGTAGCCTTTGAAATTTTCGTTCTGAAGGAAGAAATCGGTACTCTGCGTGTTCGTAAGAATCGCCAAGTTTTTCTAAGTCGTCTTCAAATGGCAATTTTACTATAAGTCTGCCATCATCATTGCGCAATGTATTTTCTATAAAATGATTTTCACAAGCCATCTCATCTTTTGACCACATTTTTTCATCTGTACATTCAGTCGGTAGCCAAGCGGTTCGACGTGGGTGCTTTGTTCACTCACTCGAATTGACTGCCGTGTTGTTCGGTGGTTCAAGCCCTAGTCTGAACGATCGATCTTCACTTACTACCGTCCAACCCGTGTTAGAAATCACACGTTAAAAGGTAAGACCTCGTTAATCCTTAGCTCGCACAAGTTTCGGCTTCTGAGGGTTGTCGTTCGTAGGGGTGCGACAGCTGGTTAACGGAAAAACAGATTTAAAACAGATTTAAAACAGATTCTAACTCCCAAAAATGCGATAATTGAAATTGAATATCGCATATTTGACTGAAATTACAAGTCTTATTTGAAAACTGAACTTTATTACATGGACCGGAAACAATCCAACCCAAACGTGTTTTTTGTAGGACAGGTTGATTATTTCCCAAGGAAATCTGACCTTCTGCCAACAAATTTCAAAACAAATTGGCCCCAATAAGCATGTTTATTTGGCTTGGTTCATAAAATGACGGGTCAGCTAAAATCAGGTTTTTAGGAATATTCAATCAAGTCTTCAGTGTTGAGAGATGCACTCGGTAACTCGCTGGAAATATGAGGAATAACTAAACATGTAATATCTTCAGAAAATTCATTGTGAAGAGATTGAATTATTAAGTTACATTTTTCTGTTATATTTAAGGTTGATTGACTTATTCCAGAAACTAATAAATTAATTGGATTAGTGATTAAATTCAATCGTCTATATATATTTTTTGTAATATAACTTGATTGTGATCCTGAATCTAACAATGCACGAACTGTATGAGGAACTTTGTTCGCATCTAATACTTGAATATATGCCGTAGGCAAAAGGATGTGTGAATTCGACACCCGAGAAGACAAAGTTGAAAGATTATTAATGGATGGGTCGTCGTTATTAACATTTAAATCATTCGGAACATGTTTTTCAAAATGTAATAAAGTATGATGCTTTGAGTTGCATTTTTTGCAAGTTCCCCGACGACAAATATAGCCATTATGTCCGGGTCGTAGACAATTTAAGCACAATTTTAATGCTTTTGTTTTCTCTAATCTCTTGTCAACCGGCAATTGCAAAAATTGAAAACAATTTTGTATGTGATGTTCTTTGCTGAAAACTTTACATTTGAACTTATTATTATCGGTTGCAACAAAATTTTTAGATATTTTGGCTTTAGCCGATTTTTCAAGTTCATTTACCTCTAAAGTTTCTAATAAATCAGCTCGTGATTTTGAAAATATTTCAAGGTCATTCAATGCCATTAAATTGTTATCCACTTTATATTCCTCCCACTCGCGTAGTGTAGAGAAATCTAATTTTGTTGTCACTAAATAAATTATCAGTGTATCCCATTTATCCGTAGGTTGTTCGAGTTGTTCCAACGCTCGCATATGTTTTGAAATAGTATTCATACATTTTCTTATGCCATCTGTTGATTCCCTATTCAACAACTCCATATTAAATAAAGCCTTGACATGATTCTGAACTAGTATTCTATTATCATTAAAGCGCTCAAGCATAGCTTTCCACTCCACTGCATAGTTTTTTGATGTAAATTTAAGAGAACCTATAACCTGAGTCGCGCCTCAAGCCAAAGCCGATCGAAGATAATGAAACTTCTGAATGTCAGTTATACTCACATTTTGGTGAGTTAAAGATTCATAAGTACTTATGTAGGTAATTTGACATTGAAGTTTTAGTTTGAAATAGAATTATTCGCCAATGGCTGAGAAAGAGTTGAGGAATGAGAAGAGACATTATCTTGATTAAAAAGAATTTCAAAATCTTTTATAGTTTTCTTTGCAATTGAAGTAAGGTTGTAGAAAGAGTTTTTAAATGACTGTCTTTCGGAAAATTCACTTTCTAACTCATCTGTCGAACACCCAATGAAATTTTGAATCAGATCAAATTCAATCATAGTTCGTTCAATTCTTTCTAATCTATCTTTTAGTTGAATGATATCAAGGTCTGAAATGTCTGACTTCCCCTTCACATCATCCACATACTTAGAGAATATAGTTAACTTTGCCTTCAATGAACCTCGTTTTTTATTATTCTCACACATCTTGACTGAGCTTCGTCAGCGAATCTTATATAAAGAGCAAACACAGTTCCCAAGCCGGCAAAAACAGTACTTAAAGGAAACGGTATGAGGATAATAAGGATAGGAATGGACTCACTTTATAAAAGGCTTCGAAGATCTCGCTGATCTTGCAGCGAAAGCTGGATGGGCCGGTTACCTGCGTTCTACTAGTTATCTTGTTTCTTTTGGTAAATCATAAGCGATGACCAGCAACCACGATCTGCTACCAATTTATGTTATGTTTTTCATTGCAATAACGACGCTCTGCTACCAAATTATGTTATTGAAAAACTAAAGACTGAACCGCTTACGTTCTACTAAGAAACTGGGCTGCTCATAGCTTCTGAAACTGTTATTTCGTGAATGTTGTACAATTCCACATTTCATTATTTTTGACAATTACGTGACGTTTTTCAATTTTTTCAATAAACATTGGCGTTACAAAACATTAGAAAAAGGAACAAAATAAATGTTGATTTCTTCAAATTCCCAAACAGTATTCTTCAGATATCATTTTATCACTAAATATTTCATTTGTTTAACGACATTAACATTCTTTCGAAAAAAATAATATTACCCGCCCGAGTATTTTCTTCACCCCCACTCCCCCATTTCCCAACTAACACGAAAAAGCGCATCCGACGTATTTTGAAATGTCATTGCTGAATACCCCCATTGCCCCATTTCCAAACGTTTCCCATTGGGATCGCACGCTAAAACGTTAGGCCCCCACCTGGCATGTTTTTCGTAAATGAGACACTCTGTACACATTGAAGAATCACACGCCAAAACCATAGAACCTCGTTAAACTGTCATGTTTTTTAAATAGCGTATTTTGAGACACCCTGTATACTTTGACGTTATTTTTTTTTCTTCAATCCGATTTTTAATTCATTATTATTAGTATTCCATTATTTTTCACGCCGACGTATTTGAGACACCCCGTACATGTTTTTTTCTTAAACGATGAGACACCCTCCATGACAGCCATGTTTTTTTTCTATTACGTTGGCAGACATGTTTTTTTCTTTAACGCCCGTGGCCATGTTTTTTTCTTTGATCCGATTTTTCTTTCATTATTAATATTATACCGTTATTTTTGTAATTCCACCGCGCCGTTATCTAATGAATCTACTTGATGCTCATTCCATCCTTCTATGCGTTGATCACGCCGTACACGTCTCTTTCTCACTCACTACCGTAAGTACGTCCCCTAGAGAATACGCCCCAGTTCTCTCGTATCCCCCATACTCGTCTAAAGTATCTATTTTCAAATAGAAACCCCCTATTTTCAAGATTTGATTGTATAAGGCATTAAGAATAAGGATACCTTTGGATGACGATACCGATTCAAAAAATTAGTGGTTTTTACAATTTAGTATTTTTATACCGACACAATATTCACTATACGGTTTCTAAATACTGTCAGTTGGTTATGAATGCGTGGCTTCAGAGAACAATCACCTCCGCTATGTATGATTTGAAAAAAATAATTGTGAAATGTTGAACTCCAATTTTTAAACTTCTGACACTGGCGTTTGTTTGAAGGTGATTGACAATGTTTCATGATGAATTTCACTAGTTCGGACTTCCGTTGTCTATTATATAAAATGATTTGAAATCCCTGAAACTACTAAAAAAGAAGAATTGAAAATGAATAGCTGAAATTAACAATTATATTAACCCAAATAAACCTGAAATGAAATACTAGTGAAATAAAATACAAGTAAAAATAGAACAATTGAATAAATAAAAATAAAGAAATGGAAAAGAAAAAGAAAATAAAAAGTAAAGAGATTCCAAGTCACGTTAGTTCACGACGTTTCGATTGTTAATATCTACAATCGTCTTCGGGTGATGATTGGACTGATTCCTCCGAGAGATGACTATTTATAGGTCATTCGAGAACTTTCACTTATCCCCGCTTTCCATTTTCCGCTTCTTTTTAGTTGTTTCAGGGATTTCAAATCATTTTATATAGTAGACAATGGAAGTCCGAACTAGTGAAATTCTTCTGACACTGGCACTCAGATCAAAATTTATACCATATGGGAAACTTTTTTTTTGAAAAGTTTCAATGAAGTTCAACTTCAGCACTTGTTTGTGCTTTAAATTTAACTCAAAATGATGCGGCCAACTGCGATCCACTGACGTTCAATGTTTGTCAAATTCAACTTTTTTTTTTGAAAAAAAAAAATGAAAAAGTGCATTTTTAGATCGAATTTAACAAAAAGTTATTTGAAAAAGTTGTGTCTACGGCAATTTTATATCCATATGCCAAATTTTATGCAACTAGGATGAAGTTAACGTTTTGCTTATTTTTGACCGATATCCCCTTTATATTAAAAAACAAGTTCGGTTAATTGTCATCAATTCATGTATACATATCAAACTTTACTGAAGTGCTGCACTTCAGTAAAGTTAGATATAGAGAATCCTTCTACCAAAGAGATGATCTTTCTTGCATAAGCATTCCAGACATGTACGCAATCGAGAGGTTTACGTAATCAAGAGGGCTGTTTGTTACTCGATTTAAATTATTATTCATAATGAAACTGTAGTCATTCTAATGAACTGATTCACTTTTTATTTTCAGAGTCAACTACCTAATCTTCGGCCTGAAACCAATGTGGTTCCACTTGACGAACGTTGTGCTGCACGCAGCCGCCTGCATCCTATTCACCCGGGTGTGTCTGTGCGTGGCTGGTCTGAAACCCCCGTTTGCGGCGATGGCCGGTCTTTTATTTGCCGCCCACCCCATTCATACCGAAGCGGTAAGTGCTTTATCAAGTTTTTCAAGAGATTCGAGTGGAAATGGGGTGTATAATGAAGGGCCCACGCAATTCAAATCGACTGATAATGCAGCCGATAAGTGGCGAGATGCGAATTATTGACGCCTCGAAGTTGACGTGTCGAGATTGTCTGCGATGAGTGATTATACGGTGTGTTCGCTAGAAAAATAGGTCATGTTTTCGTTTGAACCTTGATTGAAGAAAAATTGAAGATTTTCAATAACGTATTATAAATAATCTGTTTGAAAAAATTTGTTTTTCCGTTAATCAGCTGTCGCCCCCATACGAACGACAACTCTCAGAAGTTGAGAAACTTGTGCGAGCTAAGGACTAACGAGGTCTTACCTTTTAACGTGTGATTCCTAACACGGTTGCAGAATCATCCCAGCTTCAACCAGATGAATTCTCTCAAGAAAAATATCTTGTCGAGGCAGAAATCGAACCCACGGTCTTCCGATCGTGAGTCGGGCGCACAACCATCGCGGAAAATTCCACAACAATTTCTAAACAGAATTGTATTACAACTTTCAAGTATGGGATTAACTTCAAATAGAAATTTGTTTCTGTGTGGAAGTAGAACCCATTTTCATACTTTTTCTGCACATGTTGATAGCACAAAGCTTTGGGAATGGACTCCAAATCTGCTCTCTTCTGAATAGCTAAAAGTTATTATTCATCCACCCTCAATTCACCTGCTACCATCATTTGGTTCAAACTGATTGACATTCACCAAAAAATCTTCTGATTACTCAGTATATGATTGGTATAATGTTGGAAGATATATTTTCCCATTGATTGACTTCTTACTATCGAGGTATACTGAAAGTAGGTGGAGAAAGTAACACCAAATAGATTATACAAATACAACACCCGAAAATTAAATGAATCGAAAAAGTATTGAAATTGAAAAAAGTGTCAACATATTATACAACACATATTTCGAATATTTCAAAAACAATAATCAGCTTGATAGCTGACAACAGCCTTTGATGAATAAAAATTTTTCAAAAGTAAATGGAAGGTACGATGTGATGTTCAGTGATGTTCAAAAAGTCTTTTCAGAAAAAAAAAATTGAAATTGATATTTTCGTTTATGCGGAACCCAAACACTTTGATATCTTTCCCTGCTTCGAAATATATTCTATGACCCCAGTTATGTGGAGTATTTTCTAGTTTTTTGATCCATGAGCAAAATGTATTGAAAGGTGCCGATTTCAAGAAACATCGATTTACCTGTTGAACGTAAAACATCGCTTTGTTGGATATACTGGATACACTAATCGAAATACTTGAAATAATATAGATGCATGGAATTTTATAAATCCAATTGGTGAATTCATTCAGAGTTTGTAATTCTAATATTGATTTGTATTCATCTTGCATGAGATACATACTCTCACCTTGATGACATCCCAAAGATAATCTCTATTGATAAATCATATCACGTATTCGATTAAGTTTTTCATGGAGGAAACTCAGCCTCAATGATATTCACAAAGACATTAAAAATGAAAGAAAAGTAATGTATTCAAGCAAATGAATGGATTTGATGAATTATTGAAGAGTTAGTTAATACAATCGATAATTCCTGGGCCGGGATTTATTATGTCTCTATTGAATGTGTTCCTAAATTCATTTCCTTTTTCGTTGCTAGCTTTTCTACATCGAATAAATTGAAATTGAAAGTTCATTTTCGTGAAAGATATTGCCAAAAATTTGTTGGATGTGTCTTCTACACATAGACCTAATATTCATCGAACAATTTAAGTAACAAAAGGTTATAAAGTAGATTAAATCAATAAAGTGGATATTCTAGTCGTCAAACTTTCTAACTATTACAGTGAGAAAGTTTGACGACTCCGTGCATATGTGTTGTTTCCTGCTTTCGGCAAACAAGTGTTGCCCATCTTTGCACTTGGCCCCACCGCGCTGATGAGGCCAATAGCCAGAAACACGTGTCCGCGGTTTGCCCCTCTTTTTGGAGTGTTGTGTTCACGAATTGTT
>NW_019292901.1:0-22668 GCF_000500325.1 Leptinotarsa decemlineata | reverse complement strand
TCCATGTGTGTCCTTTTGACAAAAAGCTATTACCTCCGCAACGGGGGAGTTTTATGCAATATTGTTTTGAACAAAATTTGGAAAAATGGAATCACGAAGACCTTTTTCAAAAAGCCATCCATCATGTTGTGTCCAATATTTTACATAACCATCGTATGAAACATCCTCAAAAAGTTCATCCCTGATGATGGAAACAATTTATTAAATTTCCGAAAGCTGGCTCTACTCAACTTTCTTGAGAAGAGCCAAGAAGAATATGAAAATTCAACTCGTATGACTTAGTACTGTCATTTTTCTAGGTAACAGGAATAGTTGGACGAGCCGACGTCCTGGCCTGTGTCTTTTTTCTTCTATCACTTCTGGCCTATCATGGGTGAGTTTCTTTCAAAATAATTTTCTTAAGTTTCGAGTAATTAACCAGTGTAGACAAAAATTGTTACTTCGTCGAACATATCACTCAAAAAAAAACTATTGATACCCGTTGGTTGATATTTGTAATTATCATATTATCTTCATTTATTCTTTCGAATGATTATTATCTTCACCCCACGTGTAGGAGCGACGAAAATCACATATTTATTATGTGGAATATTCCACGCTATTCTCAAAAAACGTAAATAGATATCAATTTTCAGATTTAAAACAACACAATTGAGGCCCTTGTGGCGCTCCCAATATCAAATTCGATCGATATCTGTTTGAAAATAAGAAATAATCTCTTCGTTCTGGAATGAAAAACATAAATCCACTTTCTACACTCAATAAACTCATTTTCATTACAGAAAAGCGACCCGTTTCACGGAAATAGCAAACATATTTGCGTAATTTTTTTTGTTATATCACATCATGAAGAAGGTGCCCTTTTTAACCAACTTCCAAATATATGAGGGCTAGAATTTTCGCCCCCAAGGGCGATGATGTACGAAGTCTTAACATATGGCAAGCCTTTGTATCTCCTTAATGAATTTATCATGTTTGAAAACTTGTGATGTGTGATTACTGAAGTTATTTCCAAAATAACCGTTTGGTGTTGGGAAAAAACTTCAGTAACATTTTTGTTTTAAAACCTCAATAGGGTGAACACAAGAAAAAATTATTTGCTAGTTATTTCCAAATACTCAAATGTACTGTACCAACGTTCTTTTTCATTTTCAGCACCCAGATTTTCTAACACTCTTTTCAAGGAGTCTTGGAACTTCTCAATATATGGGTGTTTTCGAAAATAAATTGAAAATTTTATTTCAGTCCCTATACATTGCTTTCAAAACGGACGTGTGTATGATAATTATTTACGCTATGGTTATAAATGAGGTGAAAAATATATTTCAGAAATTTAGGCATCAATTTGATTTTATACTTTTATATTTCATAACCAGAAAAAATTGTTCTAAAATGAGTATTTTTGATTCTAAATATGCTGATTCTCAAATATTACTTGTATAGATTTCTCTGATTCTTTTTTTCTGCATTGTTGAGTTTGCGCTGATTAGGCCTTATCCCTCGAAGCCCCGATACATTCGAGGGCGTGCCTTGAGCAAGCGCTGTGAGCCAAGAATGACAGCCTTCTGCATCTGTCCGGCTAAGATTTCTGCCTTAGTGCTGCAAGCCGGTATGATTTTGAGATTCGAGATTAGAGAGGGTATCATTCCACCAAAGAATCCAATACTCAGAACAACCATCATGACAGAGTGGTCTGGATAGAGAATGCGGTGTTCGAATACAAAATCTGGATATTTTATCCGATATTTTATCCAGACGATATTCATCTCGCCAGTATCTGTAAACAACACGACAAATATCGTCTTGCTCTGATGGTTGAGAAGAACTGAAACAGGCTTATTAGCCTAAGGGTGGGGGACGAATAGTTCCAATAAATTCGGCACTTTTCGTTCACCACAATGGATTCAATTTCCCCCAGAGCGTAGGGCAACTCCTGTGACTAGTCAATTCCGTAAGAGTGCTGTAGATTGTAATATAGCACTGTAAGGGCCACGTTATGTCGATGGATATATGTCGAGACCGCATATGCTGGACATGCTGATAGCAAGTGTATTAGGGTCTCGGACGCCTCGTGACAGGACCTGCACTTTGTGTCAAAAACCTCTATACTCATCACGCGACTGCGGTAGACTGAGGTATTGAGGACACCATCCTGACAAGTTATGATGAACCACTCTGTTTCCGACTTCATCCCACTCGACCTGAGGAAAGCAAAAGTCAAGCGCTTTAATAAGCTAAGATCTTCAATGTCATTGAAGATCTTGGTCCATTGTCTTATCCTTGTTTCCGCAGCAGTGAGGTTATCTCTGCCGCTTTTATGTGAGCTAGGTTGGAATGTCTAAGTTGAGTGGCTGCGGGTTTTCATAGATATACTTCCAGAAGGAGTCCACCTGATCAGTGGTCGGCGGATTATCCACAACACGTGAAGGCTCTTAGAATGAGCCAGGAGGTTTTTCGCGGAACCTAAGGTTTTCCGCCATACTTCACGCTCGCCTCACTAGTGACTTCTTAGCAGCCATTAGCATTCGTATCCTATCAAAGCAGTGCTGTTTGGTGGTCAGCAGCACACCTTGACTCAAAGTGTTATGAATGCGTCGTAGATTGGAGCCTATTCGCCGCACTGTGGGCGTGAAAGGCCTGTTGGCCACCCTGTAATCCATCACACATTGAATACTAGACGCGTGTTGTCTCGCCGACGTGATCTCAGCCTCCATATTGTGTACACGCCGTTCATTCTCCCGAACCGCAAGGCCGGGATTTCGTCCTTTTTTTTTTCACCGTAGTGGCGCTGGTCAGGCCCTATTCCCCGAAGCCCCGATACATTCGGGAGGGCGCGCCAGCATAATCAACCAATGACCACTCCCCACACCGTGGGGTAAGTGATCATTGCATCCGAGAATCATGTGCCCTGAGCAAACGCAGTGAGCCAAGAATGACAGCCTTCTGCATCTGTGCGGCTAAGATTTCTGCCTTAGTGCGGCAAGCCGGTATGATTTTGAGATTCGAGAGTAGAGAGGACATCATTCCACCAAGGACTCCAATAATCAGAACAACCATCTTGACAGAGTGATCTGGATAGAGTCTGCGGAGTTCGAAGAGAAAATCTTGATATTTTATCCGGTTTTCCTCTCTTTTCTGACGGTATTTGTCCCGCCAGTAGCTGAAAACTCCACGACAAATATCGTTTTGCTCTGGTAGCCGATAAGGACTACATCAGGCTTATTAGCTTGTATGAGTCTGAGGGTGAAAAACAAATAGTTCCAATAAAATCGGCACTCCTTGTTTCTTACAACGGATTCAATATCCTCCGGAGCATACGGCAACACCGGTGTCTCCTCAATAACGTAAGGGTGCTTGGATATAATCCAAGGCTGCTTATGCTGGACATGCTGATAGCAAGTGCATTAGGGTCGCGGGCGCCTCGCAGCAGGCTCTGCACCTTGTGTCTGGAACCTCTATACCTATCACACGACTGCGGTAGACCAAGGTATTGAAGGAACCATCCTGGCAAGCCATGATGAACCCCTCAGTTTCCGACTTCAGCCCACTCGACCTGAGAAATGCGAACGTCAGGCGCTTTAATAAGCCAAAGTCTCCAATGTTATTGAAGAAGACCCCTTGCATTGGCTTATCCTTGTGTTTCCGTAGAAGTAAGGTGATCTCTGCGGCTTTTATCTGAGCTTTTTGCTGTACGGGTTCAGAGAACATAAAACTCATTGAACAAGTCAGTAACGGAAACTGTATGGACATCTGGAAATACTTAAACATCCATAAATTTAACAGTCATAAATCACTTATCGAGAAACAAATACAAATCAAAACACAACATGACCTAACATCCAATATATTAAACAAAACAATACACTCCTAGAAACAGTAAATCTAGAGAAGATCCAACACAAAGAATATCACCTGGTGTAACCCAAATNGAGCGCTTTCGACAGCTGGTCGTGCTGTCATCCTCTAGGCCCTACTCTATCTGAACGTTTCATCATGTTGTGTGTCCTTTTATACGGTCCTACCACCTCAATACAGGTACTTCAGGTACTTTAGGTGAACTTGCCTGTATTTGGATTACATAAGGTACTATTCTTTGTGTTGGATCTTCTCTAGGTTTATTTTTTCTAGGAGTGTGTCTTGATTTGTTCAATATATTGAATGTTAGGTCTTGTTGTGTTTTGATTTGTACTTGTTCCTCGATAAGTGATTTATGCCTGTTAAATTTATGGATGTTTAAGTTTTCCCAAATGTCCATGCGGTTTCCCTCATTGACTAGTTTTATGAGTTTTATGATCTCTGGTGGGGGGAAATTATGTTTGTTTTGTATGGCGTGTGTTGCGAGGCTTGATTTACATACTATTGGGTTTCTGTATGCTTTTTTGTGCTCATCGTACCTTTCGATCAGTTCTTCCTTGGTTTGGCCGATATAGAATTTGTTGCAGTCCGAGCATTGTATACTGTATATATCCTTTTGGTTGGTCTTCTTCTTTTTTATAGCTGTTTATTTTTGGTGTAATTTTCACGTTTGGCTTTAAGTGATCAGCAGAACGGAAGATCACATCTCTCTGGATATTTTCTACTATCACTTATTTTGTGTGAAGTGGTTCTACTTTCAAGTAGTCTTGATGTTTGACCAACATATTCATTATTACGATTGAAACATGGTATAGAATAAACTGAATGAGTTTGAAAATTCTGCATAGATTGAATGTCATATCACTGATATATGGTAAAGAGGTGAAGACTATAGGAACTGGAGGTGGATCAGTCCCAATTGTGATATTATTGAATTGAAAAGAATTTCTATCCAACTGGTTGTTATTATCAAATTGAACGTCAATGGATGACGTACTGAATAAGATCTTCTTAAGTAGTGGATCTGGGTAAGAGTTATTAGTAAATAGTTGGAAAAGTATCTTCAAAAGGGTCTTCTTCAATAACATTGGAGACCTTGGCTTATCACAGTGCCTGACGTTCACTTTCCTCAGGTCGAGTGGGCTGAAGTCGGAAACTGAGGGGTTCATCATGGCTTGCCAGGATAGTTTACTCGACTGCTCTCACCTATCTTCTCTTCTCTCTCTCTCCACTTCATTGTATTTCAGCGGTAGCTGGGCCGTTTTGCGGGAGTTGATCGTGTTCCGCTTGATTTGTTATGTATATGTTACGTATCTCTATGCTAGCTTGGCTAAATGCGTTGTTGGACAACAAATATGCGACTTCTTTGAATTTTATCCTAGACCAGTGTTCCTCCTTGTGGATGATTTCAGTCTGAACCAATTGTTGTTATGTTAATGAGTCCAAACATGCTCTGCTATTTCGGATTAGCTGGTTTCTCCTCGCTGTATGTGTTTCTTGTGCCGAAACTGAATGGGATACATCTGTATATCGGAAACCCACTCACACGAGACAGTATCTGAACCAGAAATTCAACCACCATCAATCGACTATAAGATTTCAATTGCATTTACCGGATACCCTGCAAGTGGGGACAATCATACATCTGTGAAAATAAGAGGCCTTTGAGAGTTCGCATTGCCGAGCACAAGAAACATACACAGCGAAGAGATACTCACAAATCAGGAATAGCAGAGCATGTTTGGAGTCATCAACATAACAACAAGTGGGCTCAGGCTGAAATCATCCACAAAGTAGAACACTGGTTTAGGGGAAAAATCAAAGAAGCCGCATGTGAATCAACAACACTCAAACTCAATTGTGAGATTGAGAGAGTTCGAGACTATTTGATTATCCATTCAACAATTTTATAAGTAGGAAAACTCATGACGAAAAAATGGTCACACCAAATCAGCGTATTGGTTAATTTTTGGTAGATTGTATATTTGGAGAGCTGTAGGATTGTTACCCTGTGGACTTCTATTCAATGCCGATGAAATCAAATTTCGAGACTCCTTGAATATTAATTGCAAATCCAACAAAAATCATTGAACAAACTTGGAATTGAAAAATGTTGGGTTATGAACAACTATAAGTTTATTCCAATTGCAGAAGCTTGATTCAAAATGCAGAATTTATTGACAAAGAAAATGAAAAAAATCATTGTATACTGAAACATATGATATATTTGGATTTTTTAGGGTGAGAAGGTTTCGAATCCATCAAAAAACGACCACTTCCGGTTTCCACTTCTGGTCGTCCGATTCCGATGATTTTGACAACAATGGATTCGTTTAGATGTCAGAAAACATAGGTAATCATTTTACGAAGTCAAAAGGACCGTATAAACTATTTTCATTATACTAGCAGCAACAGACCGATGTGGGTACTCATTTCAAATGATTTCATTTGTAAATTATGAAAAGTATAATATACAGCGTTTAAAGTGTAATAGCATAGGAAGAATTGCACATTCAAAGAAAATCATTGAACATACTTGGAATTTAAAGTTGTTGGGTTATGAACAACTACGAGTGTAATGTAATTGCAAAAGTTTTATTCAAAACACATAATTTGTTGATGAAAAAAAAAGAAAAATCATCGTATACTGAAACATATGGTATTTTTGGATTCCTTGATTCCGATGATTTTGACATCAATGGATTCGTTTAGATGTCAAAAAACATAGTTGATCATTTTACGAAGCCAGTCGCAACAGGTCGGTGTGGGTACTCATTTCAAATGATTCAATTTGTGGACTATAAAAATTATAATATCGAGCGCCTAATGTGAAATAGCATAGGAAGAATTGCAAAAAGAATCATTGAAAAGTTTTCGGATTGTTACGTACATCATGTCAAATGAAAGAAGAAGAATTGCCGAATTCATCTATGAAGATAAAACGAATATGGTGCAACATGTCAGAAGGGCACTAACCCACATCTTCATTAATGATAGCTGAATCTCAACGTGCAACACATCAAATGAAAGGGAAACGAATGCAGAATTCATCGACAGAAAAATAGCAGATCTGACGTAACTTGTCAGAAGGGCACAAGGCCACATTTCTGTTCATAATTTTCGAATCGTCACGTACAGCACGTTAAATGAAAGGAAAAGAAATGCAAAATTCATCGACAGAGGAGAAACAAAGATGGCGCAGTATGTCAGAGTGACACTAAGCAACATCTTTGTTAATGATAGTTGAACGTGCGGCACATCAAATGAAAGGGAAACGAATGCAGAATTCATCGACAGAGAAAAAAAAACGGAGACGATGCCAAGAGGCCACGAAGTTGTAACTTCACTAATGATAGTCGCATCATCACATGTAGTACTCCAAATGAAATGGGAAAAAAAAGCAGAATTCATGTGTTTGTTGCGCTATTCAAATCCAAGGTGACATGAATCAATGTCAACGCTGAATAGGCATCTAACAATTACTCTTCGATTTTCTTTTATTTCATTTCAGAATATGTCATCACTAATTTTTATATTCATACCCAAGGTGACATTGATCACTGCCAGTGCCGAATCTGCATCCGGAGATATGCAGTTCTAAAAGCGACGAAACAAAGGCTCTTTGTTTCATTTTAAAATGTCATCACTCATTTTACTATAAATACGTCATGCATGGCGAAATGAGTTAGTTGCATCCGTTGAAAGTGATACCAGTGACAAGTGCAGCGATTTCTATTTGAAAGTAAGTGTTTTAAGTTTGACTTTTCCCTCAGATGAATTTATTCAAATGTAATTTAATTGAAAGTTGTGAGAATTGTTGAATCCTTTGATTTCCAAAATTTTTCTCGATATATATATGTTGGATGATTTCAGTCGAATGTTTTACATGTCGTGGTTTGTTTGAGATAGTATTCGCATATATTGTGAATCAAAACATAAAGCTTTCATTTTTTATTTTTCGCAGATGGATTTACAAAAGTTGAATGCAAGTTCGATCGTGAAGAGGAAGCCAAGTATCAAAGTAGCAGATTTGCCTGTGGAGATGCCGCAGAGGATATTCACTGCCAAGTCGTGGAAGGAAAATTTGGTGAGGCGGTCTTGTTGGATTTGGAAGATAAAGTATCATTTCTGCCCCACCGAGTAACGGAGGCGTATCGCCCTCACTTACAAGAATTTTCATCAAGAAAATACGCTATTGTGTTCAAAGGATTAATGGACATTGGGAAACCGAATTTTGTCGTTTCATTTGAAATTGTACGGAATTAAGGTTGGTATTGTTTCCAATTTTTTCTTTGTTTTATAGGCAAAGAGTTTTTGGGTGTATACAATATTTTTCATTCGGGTCAAAAATTCTCATTCACAGATATGATCCGCATGAAGTAGTGTTTCCATACAATATTTTTGTTCTACAATGTTTTAAATTCGTTATTTTGAATGACACTTGATTTTTTATTTTCATTATAACTGTAGCAATTACTTCATGAAAGACATTGCCCTCTCTGTTGCCAAACATTTTTTTAGTGTATATTTTCATTGAAAAATCGAATTTATTTCAGAATAATACATCAATGTGTGCAGTATCAGTCAGAGTCATCTCAACAACAACATTCAAAACTGTCGCAGCAACCTTTCCAGAACGAGTTTTCAAAGTTACAACTTCAGCATAATATGAATGTTTATAAATATTAGGGAAGGTCAAGATCATCAACAGGTATTAAGAAATTCATTCGGTGTGCAGTGTGGTGAAAATCGTATTGGAGATTCTACGAAATATAAGCGCATATATACATAGTGGATCAATATTTGAAATACGTCGTTTGGAACCCCTCATAACCATTCTCTCTCGAAATTTGGCAGAAGTAATTCTGAGTCGTATTGTGGAGTTAACGTTCGAAATTGGGGAAAGTGAAATATTCAACAGTTTCGTTTCGTTGTTGTAGTTTTTTTTCCTATTTCAATATGACAGTCATTTATCACTTAACGCGTTTCACTAACCAAATAAGCTTCATCAGGAGATGACTCAAGTCCACGCTTTGTGGTATGAAGGTTTTTTTTTGCGAATTTTCAGACTCCTGAACGGAACCTTGTGGAACACTCAGCCTAATTTCTGGTACAGAGTGGTGTCGTCAGTCAATTAGAATGGAGAAATAAAATATCAGTAGAATGATGGTGTTAGATGAAATTGAACTGAAGAATGTGAGTCGAATAATAATAATGATAATAGTGTTAAAACATTAAAACTGAACTAGTGTTACAGAGTGGTGTTGGTCAGCCAATCAGAATGGAGGAATCAAATATCAGTCGATTAATTGTCCTAGATGATATTGAATTGGGGAATGTGGGTCGAAAAATAATAATAGTAATAAAACATCTTCGCGTACAGCACATCAAATGGAAGGATAAAAAATGCAGAATTAATTAACGAGAGAATAGAAAGATGGCGCAACATGTCAGAAAGGCATTAAGTCATAATTTCACCCATGATATTTGGATCTTAACGTGCAGCACATCAAATGAAAGAGAAACGAATGCAGAATGTATCGACAAAGGAAAATAAAGATAACGCAACATGTCAGAAAGGAACTAAGCCACATCTCCGTTAATGACAATTGAATCTCAACGTGCAGTACATTGAATGAAAGGGAAAAGAATGCAGAATTCATCGACAGAGAAAAAAAAAGACGACGTAACGTGTCAGAAGGGAAATGAGCCGTATTTTCGTTAATAATGTTTTGTTCTCAACGTGCAGCACATCAAATGAAATGGAAATAAATGCAGCATTCATCGACAGAGAAAAAACAAAGATGGCGCAACATGTCAGAAGTGCACTAACCTGCTTCTTCGTTGATAATATTTGGATCGTCATGTATGACACGTCAAATGAAAAGGAAACGGATGCAGAACACGTCGACAAAGAAAAAAACAAAGACGGCGCAATATGTCAAAAATGCACAAACCCGCGTCTTCGTTAATGAAATTCGCATCGTCACGTGCAGGATATCAAATGAAAGGAGATATGTTGAATTTATCAGCAAAGAAAAAACAAAAAAGGCAACAAAAAGGGCACTGAACCATATTTTCGTTAATAATAGTTGGATCGTCGCATTTGACATGATTCATCCACTCAAGACTGAAATGATTAGAAGATACCAACGGAGATTTCAGAGTGACTATAAGTTCTGGTATGCTTCGTTAGGTATCGAATGATGCGTGCAATTTCGTTCATTTCAACGACATGATTGTTCCAAGACATATTGGTGTCCATTTGAACCCCAACAAACCTATTGAATCAGAAGGT
Source organism: Leptinotarsa decemlineata (assembly GCF_000500325.1). Lineage (NCBI taxonomy): Eukaryota > Metazoa > Arthropoda > Insecta > Coleoptera > Chrysomelidae > Leptinotarsa > Leptinotarsa decemlineata. The sequence continues at coordinate 12,515 of NW_019292901.1, read as the reverse complement.
GGAACCCCAAAAAATAGGAGATATAGTACACCAAGTCATTGAAGAGCGGCATTTTTCTGCAGAAAAATGTTTGAATTCTTTCAAATTTTCCAAATATCTGTAACAGAAAGACAAATCTCAGCTGCGGAACGCTTTTATCTACTAAAGTTGAGTATGTGTCGGTAGTGTGTAACGGAGTTTTCCATTGAATTCACTGGTTGCGCCCTCTGGAGGATGTTTGTTGCGATACACCATAGATGGCAATATTTATTGTTTATCATTTCGAATCCGTTGAATACAAGTAGTCTGGAAATATAAAAAACAACGTTTTAACGCTTTGTAGACGTTGTTACGTTTCAATTTAGCACTAGATCAAACTGCTATCAATATTTGAAATACGTCGTTTGGAACCCCTCATAACCATTCTCTCTCGAAATTTGGCAGAAATAATTCTGAGTTGTATTGTGGAGTTAACGTTCGAAATTGGGGAAAGTGAAATATTCAACAGTTTTGCGTGCGTCTTCGACCGTTTTACGTGCCTTCATTCGTTATCGTTTCGTCGTTATTGTAGTTTTTTTCCTATTTCAATATGGCAGTCATTTTTCACTTAACGCGTTTCGCTAACCAAATAAGCATCATACCACGTTTTGTGGTATGAAGGTTCGTTTTGCGAATTTTCAGACTCCTGAACGGAACCTTGTGGAACACTCAGCCTAATTTCTGGTACAGAGTGTCAGTCAATTAGAATGGAGACATCAAATATCAGTAGAATGGTGGTGTTAGATGAAATTGAACTGAAGAATGTGGGTCGAATGATAATAATAATAATAGTGATAAAACATTAAAACTTTGAAAGTGACGTAGTCAGCGTGGGAGGTGGTGGCGTGGTAGAAAATGTGTGAGGATTTGTGGAAATGAATGAGTTATTAGAAAAAAAAAATGGAGCCACTGTCAGAAGGGCACTAAGTTGTATATTCGCTGATAATAATCGAATCTTCGCGTACAGCACATCAAATGAAAGGATAAAGAATGCAAAATTCATTAACGAGAGAATACAAAGATGGCGCAACATGTCAGAAAGGCATTAAGTCACAATTTCACTCATGATATTTGTATCTTAACGTGCAGCACAGCAAATGAAAGAGAAACGAATGCAGAATGTATCGACAAAGGAAAAATAAAGATAACGCAACATGTCAGAAAGGAACTAAGCCACATCTTCGATGATGACAATTGAATCTCAACTTGCAGTACATTGAATGAAAGGGAAAAAATGCAGAATTCATCGACAGAGAAAAAAAAACAAAGACGACGTGAAATGTCACAAGGGAAATGAGCCGTATTTTCGTTAATAATGATTTGTTCTCAACGTGCAGCACATCAAATGAAATGGAAACAAATACAGCATTCTTCGACAGAGAAAAAACAAAGATGACGCAACATGTCAGAAGTACACTAACCTGCTTCTTCGTTAATAATATTTAGATCGTCTTCGTTAATAAAAGTCGCATCGTCACGTGCAGGATATCAAATGGAAGGAGATATGTTGAATTTATCAACAAAGACAAAACAAAAGAGGCAACCAAAAGGGCACTGAACCATATGTTCGTTAATAATAGTCGGATCGTCGCTTTTGACATGATTCATCCACTCAAGACTGAAATGTTTAGAAGATACCAACGGAGATTTCAGAGTGACTATAAGTTCTGGTATGCTTTGTTAGGTATCGAATGAAATGTGCAATTTCGTTTATTCCAACGACATGATTGTTCCAAGACATATTGGTGTCCATTTGAACTCCAACAAACTTATTGAATCAGAAGGTGGAACCCCAAAAAATAGGAGATATAGTACACCAAGTCATTGAAGAGCGGCATTTTTCTGCAGAAAAATGTTTGAATTCTTCAAAATTTTCCAAATATATGTAACAGAAAGACAAAACTCAGCTGCGTAACGCTTTTATCTACTAAAGTTAAATATGTGTCGGTAGTGTGTAACGGAGTTTTCCACTAAATTCACTGGTTGCGCTCTCTGGAGGATGTTTTTGCGATACACCATAGATGGCAATATTTATTGTTTATCATTTCGAATCCGTTGAATACAAGGGGTCTGGAAATAGAAAAAAACAAAGTTTTAACGCTTTGTAGACGTGTTTGATGCTCTATGGGTGATTTTTGACCAACACTCATTATCCATATTTTCATTATTATCCCGATTGTATGACCAGCAAACATTCAGTATTATCGGGATTGCGCGCAACCCCGCTCGAATCGCAATAACGCTGCTCGATTCTCTGCCGTACGCGTGACCTTGAAAGGAACCAAAAACGCCAGAATGGACCTTACCTGTTTTCCCATGTTAATCTCCATAAGGAATGAGACAGAACCGGCCTAGTGCCTTTACTCTGATAGGTCGTTTTGTTTCAACATGTTTTCGGTAATTGAAATATTAGGTAGCTGCGGGCGAAGTTGAAGTTGATGAGGGAACGTACTGAGCTTTCACAGCATTGATGTTTTCAGGTTCTGATAGCGCTGGAGGCTGAATAGATTCTACAATATTTTTTGAAATTTTCATTTTCATGTTAGCTATGGAGTTGTCGATATAAGATTCTGCAAGATTGCTGGATTTCCAACCCCCATGGCGTTTATAACGCTGCTCGATTCTCTGCCGTACGCGTGACCTTGAAAGGAACCAAAAACGCCAGAATGGATCTTAGCTGTTTTCCCATGTTAATCTCCATAAGGAATGAGCCAGAACCGGCCTAGTGCCTTTACTCTGATAGGTCGTTTTGTTTCAACATGTTTTTGGTAATTGGAATATTAGGTAGCTGCGGGCGAAGTTGAAGTTGATGAGGGAACGTACTGAGCTTTCACAGCATTGATGTTTTCTGATAGCGCTGGAGACTGAATAGATTCCACTATATTTTTTGAAATTTTCATTTTCATTTTCATTTTCATGTTAGCTATGGAGTTGTCGATATAAGATTCAGCAACATTGCTGGATTTCCAACCCCCATGGCGTTTCAAAGTTAAAAGATCTGCCCTTCATTAACTAAAATACTCGCAGATGACCTTCGGAAACACCGGCCAGTATATAATTCAGGGTTCGATAATTGCAACAATTTCGTTATTTCTTTCGCCATGGTGCCAAATTTATTTATCCCCACAGGCTGTTTCGTACATTTGCTATTTTTGTAATTGAAAAAAAAGTGTTTCATTTGTGCATGGTCGAAGATCCACAAATTTTTTGTAAAATAGAAGTCTGGTAGAAAGAGCTGGAATTATTATGGTAGAATCAGAGGTTCCAAAAATATTATGGGGAGAAGAAATTTTATATGCAAATTATGTCATTAACAGAGGACCAATAGAAGTAATGAAATGCACACCTGCAGAAATGTATTTTGACAAAAAGCCAAATGTACAGAATTTCAAAATATTTGGGAGGAAAGCTTATAACCATATCAGATAAGAAATAATGAATAAATTTGATTCAAAATGATAGACTATGCAAGAACAGGGTGTAGATTGTGCGATATAGAGCATCAGAATATCTAGGGATGTTAGGTTTGATGAAAATAATTTTGGTTACAAGAATTGAGTAGAGTTAAAAGTTGAGGAAAATGATTTACAAAAGAAAGGTTCAGAAGAAGGTGAGCCAGATGATTCTATTCAGACTGATGAAGGAGAATTAGAGGAAAACGTGGATTTAAATGAAATTGGAAAATGTCATCCATAAACAAAAGTAATACTTGGGAAATAGTAACTAAGCCAAAGGATGTTAAAATACTAGATATTAATAGGTATATACTTTCAAATCATCAGAAGAAAAAGAGTAGGACAGATACAAGGCAGACTTCTAGTAAGGAGTTTTGCAAAAAACTGAAATTACAATGAAATAAAATACAAGCAACAACCGTTGTTATTTCAATTTTTCATCCTAATATAATTGTCATTTTTCAGATAATCTCTTTTTAATTTTTTCACAGATTCTCTCAGGTATTTCGAATCAATTTATATCATATTAGACAATGGAAGTCCCAACTAATGAAATGCAATAAAATTATGAATATAATAAAAGTCTCTAATTGTTCTCTCAGGTATTTCGAATCAATTTATATTATATTAGACAATGGAAGTCCCAACTAATGAAATGCAATAAAATTATGAATATAATAAAAGTCTCTAATTGTTGAAATATAGATTGGAAGATAAATCAGTAGAATTTCTCACGAAACATAAAATAAAGAGAGATAATTGAAAGATTCAGGTATAGTAGTCTACAAGTTTCCAATCACTCAGTTCCTAAGATATCAGGTTTACCAAAAACTCAATCTGTATCTCCTCCATGAGTCCTCTCTCACTAATAAAATTCCTGAATGGCTACCCAAGCAGTCTTTTCCAATCTCACGATTGGTTCAAGTGTTGTTGATTAACATCAGTTCATAGAGAAGGTTGAAGTTGCGAGATGGAGACGTTTCAAGACTTTCTATCCAAAACCACTGATGTGTGTCAGGAAGTGAAAGTGAAATTGTACCCAGTTAGATGTAAACAGGGGTCAGTTTCAAGGTTGGTAATCAGTTTACTTCATCTCCTGAAGACTTCAATTTGGTTGGTAAAACGGGAGCCGAGAAGAGTATTTCGGATCCATTTCCAACACACTTATAATTCATTACATTGTTAAATTAGTTATATGATGGTGTCACGAAAGAAATAAGTAATAATGAGTGCATATGTGTGTTCTAGATTATTTCGTGCTCATTTCAGAAACATGTCCAAATAATCTTTTCTCAAAACACCTAGTTTTGAAACAATCCTGTTGAAAGTAACGGCAATAGTGTGAAAAGAAATTCACAAAAAAATGATTCAACAATATCAAATCGCTACATTTGTATCCCCCACTCAAGGAAAAAGCGCAACTTAATGTTCATCTATGAATGAGATTTCTGAAATTTGCATTATTTTAGATTTACACATAATCAAAAGTATAACCATATTATGTGATGAAATTAATTTCATGAAACTAGATCCAAATATGACATAAAATTTTAATGTTTGCATTATTGTTACTTTCTTAGTTATTTCTGATTTCCAGTTTCTGAAGAAGCCCACTATCTTTGTAATGAAGCAATATCGAGAACTCGTTCAAGTTCATTCACAAAATCTCACCGATGAAAGTAACTCAATTTAGAATCCCCATATGATAATCTGCATATACGTTATGGAATGTGAACGAACTCCACTGATATATATTTTAAAAAATACTCGAAATATTCTCACTCCTGTACATTACATGCATTACTTGAATACATATGGCTTCATAACTCACCGGGTTATGGAGCACGATTCCATGTTTTCATTTATTTGTTATTGTGATAATGGCGCAAGCTTCACTACTCATATTATTCTGAATAAGTATTTTGCTGGTCATTTTAAATTTTTCACTCCATTATATTACGGTAGATGGATTAAATTTTGTTACTGTGCTACAGGAACTGAATGAAGTCGTCTCAACTGATGATAATTGTGTGAATTATTCCCTTTCAAATTACAGCCCTGNACTCAAAATTAATCTTGTGACCTGTTTGTAGATGGTGTTGAAAGAGGGCAGAGGAGGATTGTTTTGTTCTTATCGAGTTTTTGTGCTCCTGGGCTCTGGCAGATATACGTCTGTTGGTCTGACCGTCTGACCGACATATTGTTGACCACAGTCCTCGCATGTGATGCTATATACTCCTTGGTTTTCAAGAACCAAAGAAGAACCAAAAAAACATCCACTAGATCGACAGAAGACTCTCCACACGACAGACAATCTATGACACTATGTCATAGGTCATATGTCAAAGGTGTGACCGACAAAATCGGAAGAATACTAAGACGTAAAAACATCCGGACAACCTACAAACCGCACAAAACGATATCCAGTTGGCTGCCCAGACCGTTATTGAAACTCACAGAGATTTCATGTTGTTCTCAACTTCAAGATAATCTTTGAAGGATGATAACCTTTCAATATCGTCAGCAGGCAAATTGAATTCATTTCAAATATCAAAGTAGTCTTCAGCTCCATCTCTTCCATTCATTTGATCCATCGTTTAGATTCCTGTTCTTATTTCTCCCAGTCCTATTTATATCATTGAAACTCTCCTAATCATTTGCTTTATCAGACCCATAATTGACTATTAATTTCAAAAAGAAAAACAACATTCCGATTCATACCTGTAATAGATGGTTCATATTTGTGGTAAGGACGTTTGTTTGATGTCACAGCAGCATTTTTCAAATTGTTTCTTCTTCAGAAATTAGGGAAGAGCTTGATGAGCAAAATGAAAATGTCTTATTAGACAAGTCACCTTTCTTTCCTTTATGGGACCCATGAGTAGTCGCAGACAATGTGCTCATAATAGCTAAATTCTGGTGAACTAAAATAATCAGAAACAATATACATATACCTCAGGAAAACTAGAATCGTTATTAATCATGAGATTCACGATATATTATGAGGTTTTCCTAGCAATTCAATTTTGCTGACGCATCGAAAAATAAAGATTTCTTCTCGACATTTTTTCTAAACTTAAAATGTGTAATTATATATGAATATCCAGATGGAACACAGTCTGAATACAATACTCAATCAAAATTATTTCGAATCTGAAGGAAACATTTATATAAACAAACAAATGGACTAGCGATGGGATTCCCACTATCTATCATTATATTCTAAATATACCTGCAAACCATAGTTGAGAAAATCTTAACACATGATGAAAGAGGAGAATGCTTCAGATACGTTAACGATGGACTGTACATATCACAAAACAATGGAATAAGAATAGATCAAATAACAAAAGAAATTAACGAAATAAATCAAAAATTATAGTTCAGCATTGAGAAAGAAAACAACTCGAAACTTAACTACCTGGACATAACCATCGGATATAACCATCGGATATAACCTCAACAAAACATAATTTCAAATGGCAACATACAGGAAACCTACACAAACACGCTTCACCATACCCGCAAGTTCAAACCATCCACCATCACACAAAATGGCTGCCTATAACGCATTCATATGAAGAATGTTGAGGATACCACTCAGAAATGAAGCCTGAAACAAAGAACTGAAAATCATATACCAAATAGAGAACTAAAACGGATACACCCAAAAGACAATAGATGAATTAGAAAACACAATCAAACATGAATTAAAGAACAGGGATCAAGCCACCACAACAGACAAAACAACACAACGATGGACAGCATTTACGTACGTAGGACACCAAACCAAAAAACTAACAAATATCTTCAAGCCATTGAACATTTACATCACATACAAGCCAAACACGAAGATAACACAAAAAAAAAACAACTATGAGAAAGAAGAAGACAAAGACCAAAACGGGATATACAGTATATAATACTCGAACTGCAAAAAATTCTATATCGGCCAAACCAAGAAAAAACTGATCCAAAGATACAATGAGCACCAAAAGGCATACATAAATCCAACAGTATATAAATCAAACCTTGCGACACACGCCATACCAAACAAACATAATTCCCCCCCACCAGAGAACATAAAACTAATAAAACAAATCAACAAGGGAAACCGCATTGACATTTGGGAAAACTTGAACCTGCATAAATTCAACAGTCATAAATCACTTATCGAGGAACAAGTACAAATTCAATATATTAAACAAAACCTTACACATTCCTAGAGAAGATCTAACACGATGAAGAGTACCTGCTGCAGAACAAATACAGGCAAATTTACCTAAAGTACCTGAAATACCTGAGTTAAGACGTATAAAGAGACAGACAACAGGATGACCAGTCCAGTTTGAGGAGTGCCAGAAGATGACAGTACTACCAACTGTCGAAAGCGCTCGCAGATTAATAGAAGATATAAAGCTTCAAATCCTTTTTGTACAATTTAATATTGAAATACTCAAAATGAAGGAAAATTAGTTGCATAAAAAAAATCTTCTTGCAGAAGGAAGAAGAATGTCCATATGACGTCCATTGTACCAAAACTGTACATCTCAGGAAAGTACTGAATGTCCGGAGAGGACGTCGCAATACCGTCCATGGGATTAAGTTGTGCTATTAGGGTTGTTTTTTCTCTTCCTCACCTAATAATTTCTTATTGTTATTCTCATATATGAGTTCATCAGATGGAAGATTCTCTATTACAGTTACCATTATTTTGTATGATTTGGGAAGTGCCATCAATCTGTTTAAAATCTGTTTTAAAATCTGTTTTTCCGTTAACCAGCTGTCGCACCCCTACGAACGACAACCCTCAGAAGTCGAAACTTGTGCGAGCCAAGGATTAACGAGGTCTTACCTTTTAACGTGTGATTCCTAACACGGGTTGGACGGTAGCAAGTGAAGATCGATCGTTCAGACTAGGGCAATAGATTACATATTACGTCTTTTTCATCAACCTCTACTCCCGTCCCTTCTAGCTGTGTTAATATCTCCTCAAAACTGATTAGAAAATTTTGTAATGATTCACCTTCTTTTAATTCCTTTGTGACCATTTGTCTCTTCAAATACAGTTGCCCTGGCAAACCTTTCTGCTGCAACTTGTCCTCAAGGTCTTTTCACATCTGAAAAGTAGTATTTTTCTCTCTCAAGGTTTCCAAATATGCATCTGAAACGCACTGGACAATTAGGGGTTTTGCTTTGTTATCATCTTTCATGAAACTGTTTTTCTCCGATTCACTCACTCTGTGTATCAGTTTCCTTTTCCACACAATCCTTCACTCCGTTTTTCTCTAGTATCATTTGCATTCTAAACTTTACTAGTTTAGGTAGTTGTCATTGGATAGTACCTCAATATTATAGGATTGTTCTCCTTGCGCCATGCTCCTTTCCTAATCTCTTGTAAGCTTGTTTTTTTTTAATTATTCCATTCTTCGTTCATCTGCACTACAGGGTCCATAACCTTTTATGTTTTGAGAGTAATTCTACTGATTCCTCTTTCCAATCTATATCTCAATGAAAGGAGACTTTTATCATTTTCATAATTTTATCATTCCACTATCACAACCTCTCTTTTACATCTCTTCCTTCTCAATACCGGCGTTGCCAACTACCTTTCTTTATTTTGTATATGATCATTATTCAGTGTGAAACCGCACCCTGTTACGTATAAATATAGTCCGGCTTTAGAGTTAGAAATCATTAAACTCATATGGATTCATTATACGCTTTCAGATACGTTAACGATGGACTGTACATATCACAAAATAATGGAATAAGAATAGATCAAATAACGAAAGAAATCAACGAAATAAATCAAAAATTATTGTTCAGCATTGAGGAAGAAAACAACTCAAAACTTAACTACCTGGACTTTACCATCGGATATAACCTCAACAAAACACAAAATACATATAGTAACCGAGTAGGCTTGAATCGAAAGCATATGGAGTTTAGAAAACACTAAGTTATGAGTTCGAGAAGACAGAACAATGGGATAATTTAAATGGAATCTTTTAAAAAAATACCGTATTTGAACAAGAAACTCAAAACACAAGGAAATGAAGAAACGAACAAATAGTCAGGGAAAACTATCAATATTTCTGAGAATATTTGAACACCAATATTTGACCTTGATTTGTTGGATGAAGGTTGGAAATTTGGATCGAGTCCTTCGAGCGAAGTCTTGAAAGATGTTATGGTCAGTGTTGAAAGTGCAATTTTGGGCTTACCTGAAACATCGAAAAGGTTTGCAATAAGATTGCGATATTTGGAAATTCAGATTAATACGGTCCCCATAATGAATTACCAATAAACTCATGTTCTAAGATGATTTCAGTGGTGAAAAATACATTCAAGGAGTCTCGAAATTTGATTTCATCGGCTTTGAATAGATGTCTACAGGGTAACAATCCTACAGCTCTCCAAATATACAATCTACCAAAAATTAACAAATATGCTGATTTGGTGTGGCCATTTTTTCCATCATAACTTTTGCTACTCATAAATTTGTTAAATGGATAATCGAATAGTTTCAAATCCTCTCCATCTCACAATTGGGTTCAAGTGTTGTTGATTCACATGAGCTCACAGAGAAATGTTTCATCAGTTCAGACCTCCATTGTCTAATATGATATGAATTGATTTGAAATCCCTGAAAGAATCTGTAAAATATTACAAGCAACAACCAAAAATGAACGGGCTGAAAAATTAAAAAATTATTAACACAAAATGAAAATCAAAAATATAAAATTAGAAGATACCAAACCAAGTTACTTCACGACGTTTCGATTGTTAGTATCCACAATCATCTTCGGGTGATAACTGGACTTATTCCTTCGGAATCTGACAATTTATAGGTCATTCAACTGCCTTCAAGTATCCTCTCTCTACGCTCCATTGGTTTTCTGCGGGAGCTGACCGTTTGCCAGGTGGTACTATTCCGCTTGATTATAGGTGTCCATATGTTGCGTATCTCTACGCTAGCTTGGCTATATGCATTGTTAGAAAACATACTTGTGGCTTTTTTGAATTTTTCTTCAAACCAGTGTTTTTCCTTGTGGATCATTTCAGCCTGAGCCCACTTGTTGTTATGTTGATGAGTCCAAACATGCTCTGCTATTCCTGATTTGCGGGTTTCTCTTCGTTGTATATGTTGCTTGTTCACGGCAATGCGAACTTTCAAAGGCCTCTCAGTTCCACCGATGTATGATTCTTCGCACTCGCAGGGTATCCGGTAAATGCAATTCTTCAAATCGCAGTTCGCGATTTCAAAAATTGGCCTGGTTTTCATGAGACTGCTATGAATGATGTTTCCAGATCTGAAGTGGGTTCTGATGTTATACTTGGACCCAATTCTTTTTATCCTTTCCGACAATCCTCTGATGTATGGAAGTACAAGTACTAGTTGTGGCGGCTTCTTTTCCTTGTGGAGATCTTGCTGTATTCTAGCTAAAGCCTTTTCCACCATCACTGTGGAGTAATAATTCCATTGAAGGTCATTTTTGATAATGCCTAGTTTCTCTTCGGGACCTTCCTTTGTATTGCAGAGCCCGAAAGCACGGTCTAGTAGAGTCTTGATGATTCTTCTTCTAGTCGATTGATGGTGGTTGGATTCCTGTTTCAGATACTGTATCGTGTGAGTGGGTTTTCGATATACAGATGTATTCCATTTAGTATCGGCACAAGAAACGCACACAGCGAGGAGAAACCAGCAAATCCGAAATAGCAGAGCATGTTTGGACTCATTAACGTAACAACAAGTGGGTTCAGGCTGAAATCATCCACAAGGAGGAACACTGGTTTAGGAGAAAAGTCAAAGATGTCGCGTATATATGTTGTCCAACAACGCATTTAGCCAAGCTAGCATAGAGATACGTAACATATGGAAACCTCCAATCAAGCGGAACACGATCAACTCCAGCCAAACGGTCAGCTTCCGCTAAAAACCAATGAAGTGGAGAGAGGGAAGAGGGGATAGGTGAAAGCAGTCGAATGACCCATAAATAGTCAGATCTCGAAGGAATAAGTCCAGTTATAGTTCAATTCTTTTTTGGTAGTTGTTTTTATGTTATTTCATTGTATTTTCAGTTTTTTGCTCAATACAATTGTTTTTTCATCTAATCTTTTTAATTTTTTACAGATTCTTTCAGGGATTTCAAAACAATTTATATCATATTAGACAATGAAAGTCCACACTGATGGAATGCACCACCAAACATTGTCAACCACTTTCAAACCCACAAAGAAAGTTGTGAATATGAAGTTGCAAGTCGGAGAGATTCCAGTATCATCAGATATATCACCGTTATTTCTAAATGTCCCTTATTCAATATTTGAGAAATCTTCTGAAATTGGAATGAGATGTAACACTCTTTTCAAAGAACAGTCAGTTTATCAGAGTACAGAAAAATAAATAAGAACTCTCTGAAATTGTTGGGATCGGTAAATGACACTTATTTTTGAATGTTTTCAGGAGTATGAAAATGATTTCACTTCATCTCCTGGAAACGCCAATATATTTGGTGACATGCACGTCGAGAAAGTGTTCCAGTTCTGGAGTTTATGAGGAGTGCTCGTTTGTTGTTCATGAATGTTCATTAGAAAAAATCGTTTGGCTGTGCTTTTCGTTGAATAGATGTTGCCTGCTTTCTTTGGAACGACAGCTTTCAGATGTCAAAAGCTGTGCAAGCTAAGGCCTAACGATGTTTATTCTTCAACGTGCAACTTCTAGCACTGGTGAGGCGATGTGTAGTGAATATCGGAAATCTTACGTTTGTAATTGAACCATTGTTCACATAGCAGTTAACTGAATGAGTAGAACGAACCACTCACGACTACGAATCAGCTACCAGCAAACTATTGTATCGATGAATCCTAAAAATTTTCAAGCACGAGACTAAAACTACTTCCGGGAAAATTTTTTGACAAATTTATTTATTTATTTATTTATTCTCATGTAACCTAATTACATGAGAAAATCGTTATATATGTATCGTACATTCATAGCCAGTATACAATAAAAGAAACTAAAGCTATACATATGTA
>NW_019292900.1:0-40682 GCF_000500325.1 Leptinotarsa decemlineata | reverse complement strand
TATATATATCCTGGGGTAACCTAGGGAGTTAGGGCATTGGCGATAGCTCAAAGAAGTGGAATTTCGCGCTTTTCCATATATAGATTATCCTAACTCTTAGGTTATAGCAAGAGAGCGCGAGTCCATATTGCCTCGAGGTACATTCTTTCAATGTTACAACTATGCGATAGGCTTGCGAATGCCAACAATTTTAACTTACCAAATGAAAGCATATGATGGTAACATGGTGGTGTATCCTAACACTATGCACTGTTTTCTAAGGAAGTGGATTAAAGGGCGCAGAACGATCCGGTGGCCCCCAAGATCTTCAGATCTCAAGCCACTACATTTTTTCCTGTAGGGTTAATTGAAATCGAAACTGTCGGTAGATCGTGAAATTTAGGGGATCTCCCAAGATTTGCTAATGGTAAAAAGTCTGGTGGATAGCATTTTGAAAATCTTTATCTGTCATATTTTGTTAGATATGGGGTTGTTTCCTATTGAAAAAAAAATCAGTCACATACAGCACAAAACGCGCTACAGTTCTTACAAGATATATACAAAGGTTCTGTACAGAGGCGTATCAATACTTGCCTTCCAATGCTATTGGCGTTTGTCATTGTCTGAATAATTTGTATTGTTTCTGGAAAACTGTCATCGCCTAACGAAAGTTTATTTTTGGAGAAGTGTATCATTATATATATCAATTTAATGAACTGTATACTATAATACTGAATAAAATATAAAAGGAATTACAAAAAAATCATGTTCCATTTCCTACCCTAATTGAAACTAATTATGAATTTTTTGATGATTATTAAGACGATTGTGGATACCAACAATCGAAACGTCGTGAAGTAACTTGGCTTGGAATCTTTAAACTTTTTATTTTAATTTTTGTTCATTTGTTCAATTTTTACTTGTATTCTATTTCACTCTTATTTTATTTCTGTTTCTTTTTGTTTATTATAATTGTTATTTTCAGCTATTCAGTTTCAATTCTTCTCTTTTAGCTCTTTCAGGGATTTTAAATTATTTTATATAATATCAGACAATTGTAGTACGAACTAATGAAATTCATCATTTGAAATCATTAGTATAATATTGGTGACTTGAAATCTTTTCAAAAATTTTTGACACTGATTTCGAGCGAAATGAATATCTAAAATCAATAAAAAATCAGATTAAACAGGTTATCGAAAATATGAAAAATCTTTGCACTGAAACACGTTATTTATATTCTTTGAAAGAAATTTTTTGTGGAGGACTCAATACCACTGATGTTTTGGGTATATATTCTTCCACAATATGAAAAAATAAACAAGAATAAGAGCTATCACAATATGAGGGAAACTTTTGTAGTGAATTCCGATGTTTGAAAACGAAAGTTTAGTTATGTTTACACATTTTATCTCTTATTGGTATGTTATTCCAATGAAATTTGAATCGCTATTGACTGTAGAAGTAATTGAAATAGTATAAAATATACCATAACTGATTTTCTTCTTTGTTGAAAAATATATTGTGGATTTTATTTATGTTTCATTTCAGATAAGTTCATGAACTTTTGTTTATTATAAAATATGCTGGTGAAGAATAACCATAAACGAATATATACTAGACCCAACCAATATACTTCCTTCATAATAAACAGTTGATTATGGAGTTTGTCTAGACTCATTAACATAATACCTACAAGGGCAGATTAAATGCTTTAAAGTCGAGTCAGTATTCTCGAAGACTTGTTTGAAACAATGTTGGTGTGTCAAAAATATATTTGAGTTTTAGGAACATGTTCACTACTCAAGATGTCAAAAAACTATGTTATCGTGGAGAGTGAGTTTTTATTGCTATCCAAATGGGATGAATTAAAAAAAAATTAACATATATTTGCAGGTGAGATATTCTCTTATATTCAAATTTTATCATTTCCAAATAACAGTGATAAAAAAAGATGAAATTGAACGTATTGATATCTGACCATGATATATCAAAAATCTTATTTATTTTTGTTGTTCAAGGCGGTGCGCGTATGCTAATTTTATTATTGCGCCGGGAAACCGGATTCGAAGATTCGAAACGTATATGTAACAGTCCTCATAATGTGTTATTGAGAAATTCAGATTAGAGAACTAATATCCTATATCCTGGTTGCAGCAAAATCGAAATTTCTCCGCGCTGATAATTGTTGTGTTCATTGTACGCTTTACATAAAAAGTATCCATAAAATAAATCATGCTTTCATCGATAGAATTTAAAGTAAAAGCAAAGTGGTTCAGTAAAGAATTTACCTTTCTCTTTCACTGTTTCTACGTAACAAGATATATTTGTTTATGTGAAGTGGTATGAGATTCAGTTTTCATTTCTGAAGTATTCAAGAGATTGTTATTACATCTAAACAATGAATCAACAACAGCAGTGAACGCGAATCATCATCTAAGAAATAGTGTCTTTATAACTAGGATATCATCAGTGGCACCTACATAATGAATTTGGGGGAATTACATAATACATAAAACATTTCACATTCATGCTCATGTCCAATTTCTCTACTATGATGTCTTTTCTCTTGATATTAAGCTCAACAGTTCACTGATAGCTAAATTTAGAACAGATTCAATATTGTGTTAGTTACACCCAATTTTCGAAATGTGGATAGACAGCCCTTGTTGGAATTTGACAAACATTTTCTAATCAGTTTTATGATAAAATTATGGTTATTTCTTCCAGATTTTAAACAGCCAAAGTAGTAAAACAAGCCGCTAACTTTTTTTTTCAATATGTGATGAAATTGAGTGACACTTGATGTAAATCTATGATACCGTATATTAATTACACTTCATTGTGGCGTCTGCTTCTCCTGAATATGCCAACTTGGTTGGTAAAACGCGTATTGAGTATTGCATTTCTGGCGATCGTAAAAAATGCTTGTTTTTTGAACCAGGCATCACTTTAACAGAATTAAAAATAAAACCATTCGTTTGTGTCATGTAATTTGTATAGTATTTTATTGATGCCGGAAATTTTGTTACTACGGTATTTCTTGATTTTGACAAGTAACAACATGCAGTGTGTAAAAGCCAACTGGAATAAATTCATTATTTCGGTTACTGTACATATATGAAAAATATCCCGAAACACGTAAAATGTAAATTATAGGTACACAGGTACACCCCCAGTTTTTTAAATCGGAAGTATAGGTTTGCGATATATCGCTCGAAAGGTCTCTTTATTTTATATTGAAAAATGTTATCGCTTTCGAATTTATTGCAACAATTAAGTCAAAATAAATTGAAATCGTGTGTTTGCCGAAATTAGATAAAATACACTCAAAATCAAAATGTAATGCAAAACGTTACGAACTGTAGACTAGTCTGTGAATTAGGAAATTCCTCATGAACCAATCATATTTTAAACTGTTATTTTATGTATTTTCGTTAATCTAACCATTTGTCAGTCTTGAAGTTAACAAACCTTGAACTCAAATTAAAATACTGACAACTAATGTTGTAACATACAAAACAAGTTGACGAGGCGTTTTGAGCTAACTTTGCCACGGAAATTATTTACAGTTTTTCAAAGGATACCATCCAAAAAGAACATTGCTATGATTTTTGCTTACTTTCTTATTATCAGTACCTCAAAATGAAGTAAGTTTTGAGTATATTGCAATAAGTTTTGAATGTATTTTATAGAATTTCAGTAAACACATGATCATAATTTATTTCATCCCGATTTTTGCAATAAATTTGAAAGCAGTAACATTTTTGAATAGAGAATGAAGAGACCTTTCAAACGATATATCACAAGCCTATACTTCCCATTTAAAAAATTGGGGGTTGTAACTGTCATTCAACGAGGGTTGAAGGTAGGAGCAGCATTTTTCCGTTGGAGTATGTCAAATTATAATTCAAATTTGACGTGTTTCGGGATTATGTTAAAATAGGTACTGTAACAGAAATAATGAATTTATTCAATTTGGCTTGTACACACTCTATATTTAAGATATGCATATCTGATGATAATACATCATATTTCACAAATAAAACTTTTTTTTCTGTGAGTAATTTCTTCAGAAAGCCACATCGTACAACATAACAACGATAACAGTGTATCATTTTTGAATAGAGAATGAAGAGACCTTTCAAACGATATATCACAAGCCTATACTTCCCATTTCAAAATTGGGGGTTGTAACTGTCATTCAACGAGGGTTGAAGGTAGGAGCAGCATTTTTCCGTTGGAGTATGTCAAATTACAATTCAAATTTGACGTGTTTCGGGATTATGTTAAAATAGGTACTGTAACAGAAATAATGAGTTTATTCAATTTGGCTTGAACACACTCTATATTTAAGATATGAATATCTGATGATAATACATCATCAGTAATTTCTTCAGAAAGCCACATCGTACAACATAACAACGATAACAGTGTAAGGATTGTGGAAAGTATGTTACATGTTAAACATTGTTATAGAGCCCAGAAGAAGAATTTATTGAATTCGAAATACTGCTGGGAAAAAATTCGATTTTCTGTGAATAATTATCATGTTACTCAACCAAACTTTTTGGAAATAAGTCACTGGATCACTAGAATAGTTAACTGAAAATAATTAATATCATATAGGTATAGACAAAAATATCTTGCATGGGTTATCGTTAGCATTTCATGAGAATAAACAAAATAATATATACTTTCAGAACAAGTACTGTCTGAACAGTAAAACTAGTAATACCTTGTTTCTGCTTATCTCTCTTGAACATGTTATTCCGAACTTGTTCCAAATTTCCAAAATGATAAAATTCACACAATTTAAATCAATATAAAACATTTCAACTGGCAATACTTGTTTCATTCCCATGAATTTACAGGTATACAATTGTAAATTCCTGTTAGCCTTACTTTTCTTGATACTTATTTCACTTGTTGGCCTCAACATTCTCCAAATTTGAACATTTCGCAGCATTCGAATAGGTTATGTTTGATCATATAGAACCGAAAAATTTATTAGTTTCCTTTATTATTGAACTATCGAAACCTCAAAAATCACTAACGTCAGGTTATAATGTTATTATCTAATGGTAACTTAATAATATAATAAAGCTATAAAAAGGATTTATTGAATCCAGAAATATGATTGGAAACTTATTTCGCTTTCTTCTACACACCTACCATTCACACTCACTGAATACGTATTTCGATTCACTGCGAAACACATAAAGATTTTGAGTTATGATCAGTCCTTTTAAATTTTTGGAAATAAATAATTTCCAAAATCCACTTGTTTGCTGATTGATTGTGAAATAATGATTTTGTTGGTACAGATCTGCCACAAAATTATATAGACTTTTGAATAAACAAGTTGATCAGACTTTGAACAATAGAAAAATAAAAAAGCTCTTGCTTCCTGTTGAACGTAAAATACAGAAGTTCCGAAAAGAACTTGTACAATTGTACAGTATACAAGTGTTCACCATTTAGATGATGTACTTATACTTGAGGCATAATCAGTTTTCCACAGAAATTGTTTATCAACTAATATATGAATTCAAAATATGAATATAATCTCTAAGTGAAAATGTAATCTATCTATTTTTACTTGAAATATTTCAGTAGTGCTTCAGTGGTTGTGATAAGTATCCATAAAGTTTAATATGATATTTTCAGTATTTCTTCAGTATTGATGTTTTCATCTCAATGATATCAATTTCAATATTGTTGAAAATTCAAAGTCTCTTCAAAAAAAGCTCATTACTAATTGAAATCCATTGGCTTCAAATAATCATGTTATTTCTCAATAATTTCTGCTCAAAAAGTGAATATTATAAGAACTTTTTTGATGAAAGTGGGCTGTGTCAAAATTGATGAATCAGCATAGGTCATCTTCCCATGACGAGAAATTATAGATATACTATAGATCTGTTACAAAAACTGAAACGTAAACAAAATATATGTAAATCAACGATACCAAATAAAATGAAGAAGCAATTATAGAAACTTGAAGAAATAATATTGGAAATAAAAATGATATAATTGAAAAAAGTACTCACTTCTCTTTTCTAGAAACATGAGAAACTAGGGAAAAGAAATAAATATTGAGAAATGTATGAGTAATTAAATTGAAATGAAACAACAATTGATAACATACATAATGAAACACTGTTTACAGTCGTGAGAATAAAACGTCATGAAACGGAAATGAACAACACTGTTTTATAACATTGCAATGACAATATTCCAAAGTGAAAAGAATAATGCCATAAAAGTGTTACTGATTTTAATAAAGATTATTTGAACATTGATCAGTTAGTAAGTTGCGTCAAATGAAACATTGATAGAAATTTTTTTTTTATTTATTAAAAAATTCATCCATTCTGTATGTTTTGAGTGATGTTAGTAAAATGAGAAATGAAAAATATAAAAGATACTAAAAAAATTAGTGGTGTAGAAAATAATGGAGACGCGAACATCACTTGCAACCTTGATAATCTGGAACATCGAAGGAAGGTTGGAGATTTGTCTCTCTTCTATAGATACTTTCATGGAAATTATTCAAGTGACTTGGCACATTTCATTCACCAAGAGTGGTACATATCAGAAATACGCGACGGACTGTGACTGCTCATCGTTTTGAGTTTCAACTCAGTACACCTCGAACTTCACTCTTTAGGAACTTTTCCATTTGGAGAACGGCGTTTATGTGAAATAAACTTCCTGAGAACGTCTTTTCAAATGCATTCAATCTCCAGCGGTTCAAATCCAATGTGAAGAACTACTTTCGCACAGGCACCGCTCTAAGAGCGCTTTAAGGATTTTCCTGTAGTGCTTGTGTTCTGTCCTTTTAAAAAACGACAAATCCAATTATTGTAGAAATGATGGAAAAGTGTCACAAGTAATGCTGAAGGTTGTTTGAGAAATCTGTTTAAAATCTGTTTAAAATTTGTTTGTCCGTTAATCAGCTGTCGCCACCATACGAACGACAACTCTCAGAAGATGAGAAACATGTGCGAGCTAAGGACTAACGAGGTCTTACCTTTCAACGTGTGATTCCTAACACGGTTGCAGAATCATCCCAGCTGCAACCAAATAAATTATATCGAGAAAAATATCTGGTCGAGGCGGGAATCGAATCCACTGCCTTCCGATCGTGAGTCGAGCGCACTACCATCGCGGCCAATTCCACAAATATCTGGGACAAGTTGGCATATTCATCAATGGTTCAATAGCTCATCTTGCAGAATTTATCCTGAGTAGATTCAAAAAATGAACTTCAAACCCATGCAATCATTATCCAATCCAAGATAGCGACAATATTTCAAACATTCGGTAACACGCTTGTGCCCAAAATGTTAGACGTATTGAAACCTATTTCTGATCAGGAGACTCTTCGACATCCAAAAGTTATGCCGACTTTTTCTTGAAATCAAAAGTCTACACTTATGAGTATGATGTGCAAGTATTCAGATAAAGGCATCGTATTCCAAGCTGCTAAAATGTTACCCTGGTACGATCTGTTCTACACTCATGAGAAAAATATATCACAAAACTGATCTGTAACTTATTATCTAATTACGTTTAACAGATTTCAAAACAATTTGCAGAAAACTTAACAGGAACCAGTGTATACATTAATTTTCAAATCTATTTCCAATACTTGATCACATTTTCATGATATTAAAGATTCTGTAGATATTCAACATAATTTTGAATCAATATTTTTTTTCTCGTCTTGCCACAGTACCATTTCAAATATATATTCATCAACGAAAGTGGTTTGTCCTTGAGGTTTCGCCACTGACAACTGGATACTGAACAGAAAATTTCATGCAAATTTCTCGTTCTGATTTAATTACTTGAACTGATAGTAAAGTTTTGTTGTTTTTCGTCGATAATATGTTAATATGTTGAATAGCGAAAAATAAATTTATCATATCGTAAAATTATGTAAAAGTCTTATCCTGGGATAAAAAGGTCGAGGTCATCAGAAATTCAGCAAATTTGCATATTGTAGCATTGGTCAATTTATCTGACGAGAACGTATTCTAATTTTGTCATTAACAATCAATAATTAACAATGCTTAGGCAATCCATGCTAAATAAATTATCGTTAAATTATCTTCGTAGGGTTCGGTTACGTCACAGTTTTTTGAATTGAATGAATATAATTTCTTCACATTCTTGAACGTAAATGACAACTATTATCGAAGATTGTTGTATGTAATCCAGATAAAAAATTCTGATACAACTTGGAATATTTTGATATTCTAAAGTTAAGATTCTGATCGTGTTAACCTTTTGATCTTTTTGATTTCAACAAATCACTCCTCTCAATATCAAACTGGTTGTACAATGTCGAATCAAATTATCTGTGTTTATTCAGTAATGAAATCTCTAACGACTGAATAGAGTGAAATAATCTCCAAGTCTCTATCTGAAATCAGCTACAAAGTTAACATAAATCAACTATGAACATGGATCTAATTCACAAATTGAATGCTTAACATTTCGTATACAGAAATACTGACTTCAACGTACCTAAACAAAACACAAGTACAAAACTCGATAGAATTTAGATAGCAAGAATACGCCTGAAGAAGCTATTGTTAAACGAAACACGCGTTGCGGTTTCGTAAACTCTTCAGTGAAAATCTCCTAATAAAGGTACAGTACACGCCACGGCTGATGGCGAGCGATCGCACAGGTATAGACCCTCCCAACTGAACTATTATTGGATTACGATAAGCCCCTTGCCCTCCAGTGCCGAACCTATAATTAGTTTCAATTAGGGTATCAAATGGAGCATGACTTCTTTGTAATTCATTTTCATATTTCATTCAGTATTATAGGTAGTAATACAGTTCATTGATACTCTTATCAAAAAATAAACTTCATTCAGTCACTATCTGAATACAAATTTTCTTCAACAACACTGCTGCTCGTGCTGCTATCGTCATTCAAATTTATACTCACTGGATTTACATCTGTTTGAAGGTTTGTGAATGTTTCATTTTCCCAATATATCCGCTCTATATCAACTACATATTGGCAACGCTTTTGCCATTCCTTTGAAATGAGTTGATCAAACTCGTGCTCCGCCACTTATCTCACATCTTCCATCTTAAAAGTTAGATTCTTTTGGGACAAGTTTATTCATAATAGCCCAAATGAGTCCAATGAGATTCAATTCCAGATGGTAGGATGTAAGTCGCAAAACGTTATGTCCGTGTTCAAGTAGAACCTCGTCAAATTTATATCTAATATGATGCTTTTCATTCACCTTGATCAACTAATATAATTCGGGTTTGAGGATGATAGGGGTGAAGATAATACTTTTTTCGTGCAGCCACTTCACCATATCAACCTTCCCAGAATTTGTTTTGGGGACTGTATCAATTTGAATATTACGGTATAGAGCAATATTGGTCACGACTACCGAATTCACAGGTGAATTTGGGATTTACTTTTCTTGTAACCATTTACCATACTTTTCAGAATTCATTTCGGAATGAAAATCTCCTGATGTTGTGCCTGATTCAAACATAAGCTGATGATTAGGTATAAACCTCATGTCAACTTCTGCATACAATAATGAGTCTTAATCCCTCCGCAATATTTTTAAATAACCTTTCGATTGATTAATTTGCCAGTTCTCGGAAAATGTATGTCCACCATGAAAGTATGTTTCAATAAGAATCACAATTGATTGGCTACGAAAACGATTGATTTTTTGTAAATACTTGTGTTTTGTGTTGGAACGTTTTTACTGTAATATTGGAATATCCATACTCGGGAATATCAGTTACTGGTGCTCTTCTAGGCCGCTTTTTTCCTGAGGTGGAAAATTTCACTTCTCCGTTATTTGCAGAAATCAATTGATCCTTTTCTTTGATCACGTTTTCAATGGTTCTTATTCAAATACATAATACATGATAGAGATTTGTGTTGTAATAGTTATTTATTGAATTATTTCAATGTTACCGGAATCGAGAATGTTTTATTTCCCACATTTGATAACGTATCCAACTCACATTCAACACTTTGAAAATAATTGAGCACTGAAAATTATTTCAGTGGTTCTTGATGACTGGTTTTTTATCGGGCGATGAAATTTTTTCAGCAACAACACAAATTATTCAGACAATGCCAAACGCCAACAGCATTGGAGGACAGGTAATGATACCCTTCTGAACAGAGCATTTGTATGTCTTGCAAGAGCTGTAGTGTGGGTTACATTAAAAATGAGTTTGTGCACATGGGGGCGAGCTCGCCATCATGTTTGGCGCTTGCTGTACCTCACTTTAAGGAGTCAACAATTCAACCCAAAACACTATTTTTGCTAACGAATAGTATGATGAAGAACATTTGATGTTTGAACAGGTACATGATATTCTATTTTCAAACTGATCGAATACTTTTCAGCATACTGGTGCTATCGATTGCTCAAAACTTTCCCGGTACTCAATGTTGCAAAATATCGACATCAGAAAAACAGAGCTTTTTTTATTCTTCGCAAAAGTATACGAAATTGATAAAAAACATTTGAGACCTGCATTCGAATGCAATCCATGATGATCCAGAATGTTCCAGAATTTTCCAAGAAGCTTTCAGTCTGCCTGAGGTTCTAGAAATTTCTAGACGCAAATCTTTCGGTTTCATTTCTTTGGTGAATATTTAATAGTCTGTGAGGAATATTGAATGTTGTCAATGACAGTCATCAATATTTAACTAATGATATACAAGGGATATTCAAATTCGGGTCTATGTAAGAGGATATCATAAACGCAAAGAAATAGAGAGTGACTTGAATTATGCAATAGGAGAATGAGTAATAAATATTGAAATTATTTTTAGAAAATGCAAAATTGGACTGGAAAATTATAATGGAAATGATAATCTAGATAGATCTATAGATATTCGATGTATCATTACCACAATGAGGTATCAATATCAGTTTCAACAAAATAAATATTCATATCATATGCACTGAAATCACAATAGTTTACTAAATCGTTCCAGAAAGTCAAGGACTCATTAAATTGTATGAGTTGAATGTATCTGAAAGTTACTTCTTTGCATAATCTACACATCTTTGTTTGTTAATTTTTGAAATTTATTGCTTTTCTCAAAAATATGTCCCTTTCAATTTGATCGTATTGAACTCCAACCAGTTTGCCTGAAATGAGTCAAAAAGAAACACATTTTTATATTTCCACTATTTGAAGGAATATGATATCAGAGAAGAATCGTAAGGATTTCATTTCAATTTTTTATACCTATTGAGATGAGTGAAATGATGACATTAGCAATTTCACATTTTGGAATGTGTTAGTCTATACCCAAAATGATTATAAATTAATGGCTTAGAATACTGGCAATACTGAAATTGAACTCATATAGTCTCATTGAAATATATGAACAAAAAGTGAAAGTATACGGAATTAACCTCTAGTAGAAGTCCATTAATCTCAAAGTGGAGTGCAGTAGATTTGCGAAGAATAAAAACTAAAAGTCTTTGGGTTTTTATTCTTCGCAAAAGTATACGGAACTGATAGAAAAGTTTAAGGCCTGCATTCGAATGCGATAGAAATTGTTTCAGCCTCTCTGAAGTAGTATTTTGCTCAAAAAAACTTTCTATCACAATCTCAATGAAGGATAGTCATTTACAAACGAATAATTTGAAAATGTATCTGCCTGTGAATAGAAATCGCGTTGAGAACACATTAAAAAAGCGAGGAGTTGCATCTAAGTGAAGAGCTAATTTATGAAGTGAATATGGAGATATAATATGGAGATATTATAATTGATTTAAATGAACATGACAGCGATAGATTTTTGATAGTAGCATCGACTGAAAATTTCACAATACTCACACATGTGATATGTATCTCTGCATGTGTCTGAATATGGAGTTGCATACTATGTCCTGCTATGACCAGGACTGCACAATTTTTAGTAAATGGAATGTTGCTTCAGAGGGGCTCATATGCGTTCTACTGGATTCAATTGCAGGTGTTGAGGTGCCAGTCTTAAAACGTCCTGTAATGTTTTTAATTAATTTCGATTATTTTAAAATTTTGATAATTCATTTCGAAGATACCATATGAGGCAAAGCTAAGGCGTTTGTAATGAGTAGAGGACTAACTTAGATTATAAATGAGCCAAGCAGGATTCCAGACCGTGATGGATCTATACCTAACAACCAATCTAGGAATTTACACAGTCACCGTGAGGTTTCGATTGGGATCTTCTGACCACAAACTCATTTCAGTATTGAGTGGATTACCGATGAATGTTGGAAAATAATCTAAGCCACGCAAAGTTTGGCATTACAGATCAGCTGAATGAAAGGATCTTCAAGACCATTTTCAACATTTCATCTAGCTATATGTTTGTTTCAGCTATAAAGATCCATCAACTCATGCTTCTGAATTTACGGAAGTTACTCTATCATTCATGGCAAACCTTGGTTCAGCAAAATTGTGAGCAAACTGGCGCCTTCAAAAATCTCACCTACCGGCACTGGCGCAGAAATCTCAGAAAACCGAACAAGGTTTGTTGATGCTCGCAACAGCTGCAAACTTAGGATGAATGAAAGAAAAGAACTTCACAACTAGAGAATTAGGAAAAAACTGTTTGCCAATCGCAACGGGTCTAAATCCTTCTGGTCGGTAGCTGACGCTGTTAATCAAAACTTTACAAAATCCACAATTCTACCACAAATCCAACGGGCATTCGAAGGACAAGAAAAATCTTCCCAATAACTGTAGACCAGTCGCTTTGCTATCACTGATATCAAAAATAATAGAGAAAGTTGTAAACCACCATATCCTCAAATATTTGGAAGACATGAACATATCGAGCGATCATCAATGTGGCTTTCAGAAACGAAGATCACCAGGCGATCTTCTATCGTATACTACCCATATTTGGAATAACGAATTCAAAAACCATGGAAAATCAAGAGCTGTAGCGCTCAATATTTCTAAGGCCTTTGAGCGTGTGTGGTACGAGGGCTTGCTGGCCAAAGTTCGATGCTATGGCTTGTCGGATCATTTCTGTGTATGGCTCTTCAGCTTCCTTTTTATCGTATATCAACGACTTATTTGGAACAACCAAGAATCCAATATATTGCTTTGCTGACTTAAGCATACTTGTCTCGTGATTTCACTTGTAGTCCAGGAAATCGCCTACGGAGACACATCTTCACCGGCAACAGGATGTTGCATATCTTGATGAGGATGTAGAAGTGATTTTGAATTGGGGTGAAAGTAATCACAAAAACCCAGGCATCGGTTTTCTCCAAGAAGATTAATGTCTCCGAACCGGATATATTAATTTCAGGTCAGACAATTCTGTTTTCTGCTTCGATACGTTTGTTGGGGGGTTTAAATGGACACCAATATGTCTTGGCACAATCATATCGATGTAATTGCAAAAGCTGCTTCTCAAAACACTGGTCCGAACCAGGAAAATATACACACCTCAACAACTTTTGATGCTTCATAAAGCTC
Source organism: Leptinotarsa decemlineata (assembly GCF_000500325.1). Taxonomy (NCBI): domain Eukaryota; kingdom Metazoa; phylum Arthropoda; class Insecta; order Coleoptera; family Chrysomelidae; genus Leptinotarsa; species Leptinotarsa decemlineata. Next base: position 27,189 of record NW_019292900.1, on the reverse strand, counting down.
AGATCAGACCTTCTTTGGGGTAGTGTTCTCATGTATGGAGCTCTGCCCCCAAACATACCCTGAAGTTGCTGGATTCCATCCAGAAAAGAGCCATCCGCCTGATAGGAGACGTGAACATGACGTGCAACCGTGATAGCCTAGAACATCGAAGAAAGGTTGAAAATTTGTCTCTCTTCTATTGCTACTTCTATAGATACTCTTCTATAGATACTCTTCTATAGATACTCTTCTATAGATAGTGACTTGGCACATTTGATTCAACCAAGAGCGTTACATATCAGAAAGACGCGACGGACTGAAGCTGCTCATTGTTTTGAGGTTCAACTCAGTACTCCTTGAACTTCACTGTTTAGGAACTCCTTCATCTGGATAACTGCGTTCATATAGAATGAACTTCCTGAGAACGTTTTTCCAAATGCATTCAATCTCCAGCGATTCAAATCCATTGTGAATCGCTACTTTCGCACAGGCACCACTCTAAGAGCACCTTAAGGATTTTTCTGCAGTGCTTGTGTTTTGTCTTTGGAAAATATTCAATTTCTGTATCGTATCGGCAAAAAAATTATGATTTCTAAGCCATTTACTTTTTGGGTGTAGACCAAAATATTTTCAAAATTGGAATTGCTTATGTTATCATCCTACTAGGTTTATAGAGTTGAAATAAAATCCTAACGATTTTTCTCTGCTGTGACTTTTCTTCAAATAATGGAAATATAGTGGTGTGGAAAAACTGTTTTTGTTATTCTCAAATATCGAAGGGACAAATTCAAATCAACTTCTGTTCAAAATATTCCTCCTTGAAATTATTGTTACTGTCAGTCATTTCCTTTGAAACATGTTTTATTTTTTGTAGAGATACTAATTTTCTTTTTCATTCTCACTTAAGTAAATAGATCAGTATGTGGTACAAAAATCATTGTTATTTAATATATTTCAATTGTACTAAGGATGGAAGCATCACCGAAATGTCGACAGAAACAAAAAGTTTCATTAATTGATACACTTTATTGTATGATTTTCACTAAAAAAAGTTTAACAAAAACCACGACACGTGTTTCGCTAGCCTTCTCCAGCTTGGCATAGCTAGAGAATGGTAACGGTCCTAATATTTCTACCTTGTTACCATTAATTTCATTCGAAAATTCTACTTTCAATAACAGTTTGCTGTATCTTTTCACCTACATACTAATTGGAAAACACCACAGCCTTGTTTCCGAAAAGAGTCAGTTCAGAACACATGATATATTCTTCATGATTCACAATTTACTATATCCTCCATCTTTTGTGAAATAAGGAAAAATATGTATACTAATTGGTTCGATACTGTGAAAACAGGTAAATTAAAGTAACAACTTAATATCTGGTATGAATTTTAAATGCTGATATTCAAATGGAACGGTATTAAATTGCCCAAAAAGTGTTATCTGCTCGAAGTAAGTATCTTACAAAAAATATATAGGATTTGTACATGCAATTCCTAATCTCCCTTGTATTGGTCAATATAATCACGTGAGTTTGTTCTCCTTCTCATTTACCAAAACGCTGATATGAACGCGATTGCAAAATATCAAAAATCAATGTGATAGTGATAAAAGTGGATTGATACCTTTCATATGGATGGAAATAGATTGCTAACACACCATATAACTCCCTTCATCGTTTCATGGTAGTCTGGGGTGTTCGTGAATATTTCTGAATGTTTCCGAACGTGTCGGACTATTCCCTAACACTCCATGATGATCCAGAATGTTCCAGGATTTTCCAAAAAGCCTTCAGTCTGCCTGAGGTTCTAGAAATTTATAGACGCAAATCTTTCGGTTTCATTTCTTTGGTGAATATTTAATAGTCTGTGAAGAATATTGAATGCCGTCAATGATGGTCATCAATATTTGACTAATGATATACAAGGGATATTCAAATTCGGGTCTATGTAAGAGGATATCATAAACGCAAAGAAATAGAAAGTGAGTTGAATTATGCAATAGTAGAATGAGTAATAAATATTGAAATTATTTTTAGAAAATGCAAAATTGGACTGGAAAATTATAATGGAAATGATAATCGAGATAGATCTATAGACATTTGATGTATCATTATCACAATGCGGTATCAATATCAGTTTCAACAAAATAAATATCCATATCATATGCACTGAAATCACAATAGTTTACTAAATCGTTCCAGAAAGTCAAGGACTCATTAAATTGTATGAGTTGAATGTATCTGAAAGTTACTTCTTTACATAATCTACTCATCTTTGTTTGTTAATTTAGGATCGTATTGGACTCCAACCAGCTTGCCTGACACCTGTAAAATATAAGAGATGAAATAATGACTGGAAAGCTGGTCAGCATAGATGAGATAAGATGGATAGAAAACATGACTTACAGATTACCCAGTGTTTTTTATTACTCTAACGAAAAGTTCTCAATGCCAAGCGTGTGGATCATTTAATAAAATAGGGATATCCACCCAAAATTCACTTTGGTTCAGAATGCACGTGATATATTACCAAATACTATTCAAGAGTTCATGGTAATGGAAAATACAACAAAATCAAAAGACATTTAATAACAGCCAATTGAATAAAGACGAAAAACACTTCTCAAAAGACTCAAAATGTCCTCAAACAAAGTTAGGTTTCCATATACACAAGTTTTTTCAATATATAAAATGGGAGATATAAATTATTTCAACATTCAAACGTATTTAACACTCATTCTTTTTCCAAGAAAAAAACACAAGCACTACAGAAAAATTCTCAAGGCGCTTTAAAAGCGGTGCCTGTGCGGAAATAGCGAGTCACGTTGTATTTGAATCGCTGGAGATTACATTCATTTGGAAAAACCTTCTCAGGAAATTTTCGAATTTCTGTTCGAGTTCTTGAACAGTGAAGTTCGAGGAATACTGAGTTAAACTACAAAACGATGAGCAGTCATAGCTCTCATGAAAGTATCTATGAAAAAATGACAAATCTCCAACCTTTCTTCGATGTTCCAGACTATCAAAATTGCAAGTGATGTGAGTGTCTCCAATCAGGCAAATGGCTTTTTTCTGGATGGAATCCAGCAACTTGAGGGTACGCTTAGGGGTGGAGCTCCATACATTAGAACAATACTCCAAAGAAGGCCTGATCTGAGCTTAATAAAGCGTCAAAAATTGCTGAGGTTTTCACAGTTTTCTGGTTCGGAACAGTGTTCCAAGCTTTAGACGAGCAACTCCTGCCATTCCAGCCAAATGATTGTGCCAAGACATATTGATGTCCATTTCAACCCCCAACAAAATTATCGAAGCAGAAAGCAGAGTTTTCTGTGCTAATATCATTATATTCAGTACGGAGACATTTATCTTTCTGGAAAAAACCGATGCCTAGTTTTTGTGGCATGGAATTGAACCTTATTACTTTCACTTCAATTCGAAATCACCTCTAGATCCTCATGTAATCTTCTTCTGCCGGTGAAGATGTGTATCCGCAGTCAATATCCTGGAATCCAAATGGAATAGACAACTGTGCTGTTGTCAGCCAAGCAATATATTGGATTCTGGGTTCTTTCCAATGAGTCGAGTAACAGAGCTATAGGAGTTCTGAGGCAGAATCCCATATATTTTCTTATGGAGCTTCAATATTATCGCGAATGCGCTCAATCACTCAAGTACAAAAGTACTTCACTACTATGAACTCTCCCATATATAGAAACACCGTTCTCAACGATTGATTCGATGAAAAAGTTACAATACCAATAATTAGAGACTTCGGAGAGTTTCAAGAAAGGGAGAGCGGCTGGGCGTTGAAGAAAATCGTGAACTTGGGTGTGAATATCAATAAGTTCACACCGCAGCTGGGGTCATTATTTATAGAACTTCCACCTTAAATTTCGCAGAAAAAGGCTTGTTTGAATTTCCCGCTGTATGCGCGGTAGCTTCTGATTGGTCAACTGGGTAATGAAGAAAAGTGGAGGAGTGGGACGACTACGTCACAACTACCTTGAGTTGGGTGTTCCACAAGGTTCCGATCGGAGGTCCAAAAAATGAATGAATGAATGAAGCTCCATAAGAAAATACATGGGATTTTGGTTCAGAACTCTTATAGCTCTATTACTGAATCGTTGAAAACGATAAAAAGAGGTTTGGAGACAGTATGGATCCCTGGGGATCCAGCGTTGATGGTAAAAGTATTCAAGATATAACCGTCGACAGCCACTCGCAGGGAACGTTCTTTCTGGGAGCCATATCATCGAAGTTTGGCCAGTGAACCCTCATATGGTTAAAGGACTCAGAAATATCAAACGTAATAGCTCATGATTCCATGTTTCTTGATTGCGTTATTTCAAATATAGATGATATACGATAAAAGATTGCCTGTTTATCATTGTTTCCGAAAGCCAAATTGATGATTGCTCGAAATGTTGAAATCTTCCAAATATTCAAGGATATGGTGGTTTACGACTTATTTCATGATTTCTGATATCACTGATAGCAAAGCGACTGGTCTGTAGTTATTTGGAATATTTTCTCGTCTTTGTTGGGAATTGGCTGCAATCTTCCAACGAGAAAAAAATACCCCATAGGTTGAAAAGTCAGCAAAATTCTGATGTAAGTTCATCATCGCTCTTTCAAAGTACGATGATGGGCACTTCATCAGGGCCAGACGACTTGTTGATATTGAGCTGTTTCAAAATTCGCCTGACTAGACGGTTTCGAAAAGTAATTTTCAGCATTGTGGATTCTAATGTTGGAATAGTGAGTGGTGTCTATTACAGAAAATCGACAATGTAGTGGGACGAAAATTGATTAGCTGGTAGATTTGCTTTTTTGATGGCCGTTGTTGCAATTGAACCATCAGCTTGTGTTAGTGATAGAATTCTGGATTTTGTGAAGTTTTAATTAACAGCTTCAGCTACCGACCAGAAAAGTCTAGACCCGTTGGGATTGCCAAACAGTTTATCTAATTGTGAATTCCTTTGCTCTCACTTATTCTGATTTGGTAGCTGTTGAGAGCATTAACGGACCTAATTCCGAGAAATGTTTTGAGGCGACAGCTTGCTCGCAATATTTGTTGAAGAAAGGTTTGCCTTTAGAAGTTCGTTTTATTGAAAAGGGAATATATGCATGCATGGATGGTAGAATTACTTTCGTGACTTTGAAAACACAAGTTGATAGATCATTAGAGTTGAAACAAACATCTAGCCAGGGGAAATTTCGAAAATGGTCGTGAAGATCCTCTCACTCAGCAAATCTGTAATGCCAAACTTTGCGCCGCTCATTATCGGTAAATCACTCAACCACTGAAATGAGTTTGTAGTCAGAAGATCACAACGGAGAGCTTACGGTGTCTGTATAGGTTTCTAGAGTAGTTGTTAGGTATAGATCCAAAAGATTAGCATAATCTTCATCACGACCAGGATCCTGGTTACCTCATTCATTATCTGAATCAGTTTTAGTTAGGCTTATTGTAAAAGCCTCATTTTCGCCACCTTGTTCGTCGTTGATATTTGAAAATTTGAGCTATTCGATATTGTGGACATTGAAATCACCGAAAATAGAAATTTCGGCACTGGAACTATAGGTTTGCAAAAAGTCAATGGTGTATGCAAGTAAAGAGAATAGTTTGTATCGCTTGGTAGTCGATAAACGTAGAAAATGAATTTAGTGATCTTCTGTGATATTATTTTGCACCACATAATATTGAAGTTTTGGGGTCCCAGTATTTACTCTCGTTTACAGGAGAGAACGCTTCGGATAAAGAGACATATTGCAAAGTTACGTCCGAATCTGGGGTGGAATTCATAGTCAGGACATAGAAAATTGACGGGGTTTGTTGAAGCAGTGACTTTGATTTGTGGGAGTCCAAGAATATTTGTTTGAAAATGTTGGTGCACTGAGTTTATATATGAGTTTAGTCCTCTGATGTTGCCGAAATCGTTTTTGAAGTTACTAGTTGGCCTCTTAGCAACTGCAATCACCATACTATTTCTCAGTGGAGTGATGTTGGAAGAGGTGAATCAAATCGTTTCATCATTTTCCAGTCAGAATTTATATTCACATGAAATAATTTAGTAAGTTGATACATATTCTCCAAAAACGAAAACTAGTGCACAATGACGATTTTAAAGAAGGTTGTGAAGGTGCGAATCAAATTTTTTTCTCGATAGAAAGCTCTATTATTATTTTCTAGCCAGAATTTCCATTTTCAGAATTATTTTTTAATAAAATTCTCAGGAAAGGACGACTGAATAGGGGGGTATGTGAAGCAGTGAATCCCGTTTTTATAAAATATCTCCATGAACATATTCTACTGGGATTTTCATTTTCAGAAAGTAATTTGAATAATTGATACTCATGCAAAAATTATTCCAGTCAGTAAGATAGGCACGTCCCAACTTTGATACAATTCAGTTTACTCTCTATTTTGTTCTATGACTTGAATTTGAATAGCTTCGTGTATAAGGAGCTCTAGGTAGAATTTAGATGGCATTGAACATGCCAGAAATCATTGCATAGTGAAACACGTGTTGCATTGTAAACTGTTCAGTGAGAAACTTCTGTTTTCTCATGCATCACGTATTTCATCAATTATCCTGACAGTTTTTGCAACTGAAACTTTAATTTTTTGTCGAAAATGTTAATTCGTCATATAGTTTTTCATTCAAAAGTAGAGCACCAAAAAACTTTTTGCCATTTTACCTCTTTCAGTTTTTGATATGTTCATTGCAAAAAATATCGAATTGAAATCAATCAAAATCAATATAATCACATACTTCACGTGTGGGAAATTATTTTTACTGAAATGTATTCCAACATTTATCCAACACCGAACAATAAGCGACAAACTGTTGATGCACAATTAGATTAAACCCCGTGTTTTTTTAAACGCTTTTGTGCAATGAATATTAATCAGCTCAAAACACCTGTTCCGCACTTAGGTAGATACTTTAAATCGGTAAAAGGCTATTGAACCGACTACGAATTATCATGGGGGCCAAAGAAGGTAATGGTTTTACAGTGGCAGCATGAAGATCAACCACCTGTGATATTACGAATGAAAACCGATTATTTGAAAAATAATGAATAATGTTTGTAACATTGTTTTTTCGTAATTGCGAAAATAACCTAAGAAAATTTTGAGAAATATTAGGTAAACATTTGGATATCTGAGTTGGGCTAACAATTTTTGACAATATGGATCCAGAAGATATTTCTTCATATTCAGTATACCGTATGTCTCATCAAAACCACATGTTTTATCGTTAGTATTCAGATATCATTGATCACTCAGTACTTATCAAATCCTAGATTGTTTCTTATTATTAGTCAGTGGGCTATGCTTGAAGACTGGCAGTAAACAAATCTAAAGAAATGAACTTCGTTCATTTCAGTCAGTTCGTTCAAGCCAGTCTCGAATATACCTACACAGTAGGTTGAATGGACTGACGCCTATCAGAAAACAACTACTTCCCTAACTAATACCACGAAGGGCGTTGGATTACAACCGACAGGCGTCAGTGCAGGAATCTTCACAGAAAATTTCCTGCTTATGCAATTGTCAATACAACTGAAAGAGTCACCTTCAATTTTGGAACGGGCACACTTGCAGACCGGTTTTGGGCTCATTTTCAGTCTTGAACGTTCAAATTTCATTTCTTCAGGGCGGAAGTAAATAGTCTCTCTTTTGAACAAGCCAAGATATGAAGTACTCCTCGTAATGAAAAACAATTGTGTTGCATCACTCATCTCCGAGAGGGCGCAACCATTATTTCCATTATTTTTTAAAAAAGAAAGAGGTTCTTGTGTTACATTTTTGGAAATGGATCAACCGTTCCTGAATAATCAGCAGTTTCATATTCTATTTATGGTTCTGAAAACAAACGATGAGTTTAATTTCAAGAATAATTTCATTCGAAAGCCACTCTAGCTCATTATTTCAATAAATGTTTGAAATGCTCATTCAGTTTCGGAAATAATGGGGTCGAAATCCTTCCTCACATTATGGAATGTTTCTGGGGTAATTTCGCTATGAACCCCTCCTATTCTAACCATGAATTGTAGAATTGACTGTGATTATATGAATAAACTTCAGATTTGAAGAATTCCAACCGAAAATATAAGTTGGTCATTTCAGGTAATTTAGCCTATCAGTTTGGATAATTGTGAAACAGCCTCCCAATAAAGAGGTCCCTTATCTGACGTGACCTGAGTTGGAAAGTCATTTAGGTTTGTGAATTATCGAAATCGGTAGACAGACACATGATTTCCAAGAAGAGCCCACTAGATCACCTGATATGATGCATCTAGATAATTTTGAAAGAATAAGTGACATCTGGAGTGTACGATACATAACCGTAGTTCAGTTCACGATGTGTATGGGAAAATAGATGCAAAATTACCCGAATAATAATCCATAATGTATGGAATAAATTCGTGAACAGACTTCATTATTGTCAGGAAGTGAATGATGAATGTATTGAACATTCACTAAAACGAGGTGGAATGAGTTTTGGATACATTTTTTATCGTTTGTTTGCAAATCCTTGAAACAGATGTAAAACTGCTGATTATTTGAAACGACTTATCTGATTCCCGATATCTTGTCATATTGAAATATTGAGAGAGGAGACCCTTTTCTCATAATAAAATGAACATAATCTTCGTTTCGCCAAGTTAGTATCATCAGGAGACGGCAGTCTTATTGACCTCCTGATGATGCTAACAATAAATGCCAATAAATGCAACTTGATGATTTATTTTTGATGTCTTCAATGTAGGTTGTGAAATATTTTAATCATATAATATGAAGAAGGTATCACTAGCACACTGGATGCATTTTATAGGATCATTATGAAAACTGATTGAAATAAAAAATTAAATAAGACCCAAGAATGACCCTTGAGGTACACTATGATTATTCGTTCATGAAACTATGAATTGTGTAGACTTAGATTTATTCTTTTCACATCATAGGATTTCATGTGTGAAACACTCCAACATCTTCAGAAATGTGTTTGTGATAGAAAATGAATTGAGCATTGCCCAGGATTCCTTAAGAAATCAAATATGCTGCCAGTATATCTTCCATGAGAATATTCAATGTTTTTCCCAACGAACTGATTATTCATATTGAACGATAGTTAACAATAACTTTAGGGCCACCTGTCAACGACAGCTCTGATGGTATAACTATTATCCGATACTAGTCCAAACATGTGGAGTTTGTTGGAGAGGATGGGTAGCGATATTGAAAGAATGAACTCACCCATAATAAAATCACGATATAGGAATGTAGGGTTTCACAGCAGACGTCAAGGTTTCGGTTGGTTTTCGGGTTTTGCCGTGGTCTTCTTTGGTGTCAACTGAAACTCGCGTCACTCACGTCAAGACGAGTACTTTGACCACATCACTGAAGATGACTGCCGCAGTTGCAGTTGGATGGTTTGGAGGTTATAACCAAAAATGACCACGGCAAAACCCGGAATCCAATCGAAACATATCAGAAAGTACGGAACGCCTGCATTAGACTAATATTCAGCTTGAATTACAGAGATCATGAGACCCCTTCCATCAATCAACTTAATTGGTTAAAAATGCAAAACAGAAGAGAATTGCATTTCGCTTGTTTCATTCACAAACTGATAAAAACACAACAACCCACTTATTTGGTGGAAGAGTCTGAACTGTACGATTTTGGAGTATAACAATGTTTCTTGAAACACAATTAGAAAGCACTTCATTCAATTCAATATGATGGCTTTGAAAATATTCCCATCAGAGACATCATACCAAAAACTCCACTTAAATATTAAAAGTGTGCGATCGCATTCGAAGCATTTCAACTTTGAAGTCGAAACGTCTGGAATAGAAATAATCCTGGTTTGCAATTGGCAGTTCATCAGTTTGCCATATTTTTCACGTGGTCACTTGAAGTCTGATATTTCTATTGTCTAATCAGTGATGACTGCTTCTTTCAGTTTTCGAGAGATCACAGGGTATACCATTCGAAAAAATATGGAAGAAATTGAAAATTTAATTATGCGACATTCAATTTTTGAGTTGTATCATCCTTTCAATGATTATATAAATCAGGTGATATTTAAGGAACGATGAACATACTTCATGCAGTTGATTGAGATTTTGGAGTGAATTTCGAAAGCAATCAAATCTTAGGTATTCTACTCGCAATTTCCTAATTAGTTTCTGTAACATCCGGATATGAAAACAGTGCGTCGGTGAACTCTTTCCATCCATTTTACGCGAACATCACTTACAACCAGGATAGTCTGGAACATCGAAGAACGGTTGGGGATTTGTCTATCTTTTATAGATACTTTCACGAGAAGTCTTCAAGTGGCTTGACACATTTTATTCCATCAAAAGCGGAACGTTTTTCCAAGTGGATTTAATCTCCACCGATTCAAATCCAATGCGAATCGCTACTTCCACACAGGCCTCGATCTTAAAACGCCTTGAGGATTTTCCTGTAGTGCTTGTGTTTTTGTCTAACAAAAATTCAAGCGCCTTTTTTTTTCACAATCACTCATGCATGAATCATGCGGAAAGTTTTTTTCAAGAATATTTTCCTCATGAATATTTTGAGACTTGACTTCGATTCGGAATCTTTGTCAAATTATTCGTGACTTCAAAAAATGATCGATAATAATTCAGGCAATAGTGCTATCACAAGCCAAAATAAATGGTGTATTTTGAAAATTGTTCGTATACAACTTTTTTCCTCTGAAAATATGAGTTGACTTCTACAGATTTTTACATAATTGATCATCACCACTCCCAATGAATAACGCATCGGCCGGTTGTTATGTTCAGGGGCCCAATTCTCGACATCATGTGAAAGTACCTACATGAATATACCTATATTCTCACATCAATATTCCCATGAGAATATTAGATATTTCTAGTGTAAATGGAATCTGGAACTATAGTTCCAGAATCTATTCCTAATCTATCTATTTCCTAATTATATTTTGTACTTTCAGATCAAAAAAGTTGTTTTTTTTTAATTCTTTCTCGTTGTTTTCGTCTCATTTTTCTATAATTTTTTCTTTTCCAAATAACTTACCCGAACAGTGGCAAAACCAAGGTTGGGCATCAACTACTGAACGACATTTGTATTATTGTATCTTTCACTCTAAAGCAACTAGATGCACTTATGATCCAATATCAGGCAGCCCTGTTTCGATCCGCCAAATTGTCATCAGTGGTGCTAGGCTGGACTAATTAAGTGTGGCAAAAAGGAGAAGCCTTGAAGCTATGAGATCGACTCGTGGACTTTCGCTGCGTCTCGTAGACTTGTGATCTCAACTATCTCCATGAAAAAAGTTTGATGTACCTAGTCAAATCCAGGGATCTGTATGACCTTTATGAAAAACCACTTCTTTCAATCCACCGACGCAAAAAAATTCATCGAAAAACTATCGCTCTTGTACTTCTCGATGAGAAAGAACCTTATCTTGTTGTAAAACTACCCTCATGTCATAATTTGATTACCATAAATATTACTGGAGTTCTATTTCAACACCAAACCCTTATTTTCAACAATTCGACACGTCCTGTCTACGCCTCACCCTCTCGAGTCTCTCAGCCCTGGCTGCGAATTGCTCTGGAAGGTGTCCTTTTCGATTTGGCATACTCCAGTCTCCAGGTCTGGGTGGAGTATGCCCTAGAAGTGAAATTGCCGGCGTCTCTTTCTTCGCCGCATTCTTTCGGTTCCGTAGGCAATACAACGTAGTGGCGATGTGGCTCTCTCACTGTTGCTTCGGCTGTCTAATCAGTCTTCCTCGTAAGACTTTCTTCATCTCCTGTACCCTTCCCCCAACAGGATTCGTCTGTTGATGGTATATAGGGGTGAACACATGGCTGATGTTCGGATTATTGCAGTAGCGTTGCATAGCGGATCACTAAATGATCATCTTCGAGAGATTGAACTCATTACCATTCCAAAAAATGGTTTCCGGCTGAAACATTCAGTTTTTTGAAATATTGAGTATGCATTTGGTGTGCGCTATTGGTAGTTCAATCACTTCAGTATCAGAAATTCGGAAGATTCACTTGCTCATTCAAATCAAAAGCACTATATTAGAGTTGACACGTTACGTGAGGATTCCACAAAATTCATCATTCCGATAGAAATCATCTCCGTTACATTCATGAATCATTTGTATTGTTTGATGGTGGATTTTGTGTCTGTGAAGAATTCTGAAAAAGTTTGTGATACTCACTCCTGCAGCTTCGGAAAACTCAGTATAAGGCTGCATATTTTCTATCAAGGCAACGTTGCCTTGTACTGCAACATCAATGCCTTCGTTATGGACCATTCCTGAACGATCATGTGGTATGTTATCATTACCAGTTTATGATTCTCGTTGAAAATGCGTGCAGTGGCATACTTTCCATATTTCCAAAACAAACCCACTACTTCTGAAGTATTCGAATCAGTTTTTATAAAACAGAAGATGATAGAAAATATTTCAATTGCAGGAAATATTGAGTCTATTGATTAATTCGAGCTGACTATTCCACATAGAGATGGGCTTATCGATACGATATATCGATAAGGTATCGATAAACATTTTGAACATCGAATATCGATACAAAAAGTAATATCGATAAGAATATCGATACAAAAAGTTATATCCATAAGAATATCGAAATAATTTGTGTAATTGATGACTTGTTTATTTTGTGGAAATTCATGATCAATTTAATGAAAAGAATTTTTTTATCTATTATATATCGATAAAAAATATCGATATATCGATAAGGAATATCGATACGAATTCAAAATATCGGTATCGATGAGATATCATATCGATAACCTCTAATATCGATAAGCCCATCTCTAATTCCACAACAATTTCAACATCATAAGCATCGAAAACTTCAGCAGTAACTAGGTGATGAAATTGAGGACTATATTGATTATTGATACAAATTTTACATTTTAAATAGTGAAATTGTGTGTCCCGGTCAATCTTCCAATTTGAAATTGAAAGAAAACTCAAAAAATCATTTCATTTTTTCTGGCATTCCTCATCGTTGTTATATCAAAGATATCACAGTGTTGGATACAGAGTTTGAATGATATTTAAAACTGAGCGTCACTCTAATAATATTTCCATTTGGAACTTTCGACATGGGGTTATACGGAGGGAGACGCTGACAAGCAGTTGAATTTTACGTTCAAGGTGTCATCCTTAAAACCAAATTGATATGTTCGATGATTTTTCATAGTATCAATATACCCTGACATACTGAGAGTAGCTCGTTTGATTAGGGATATTTGTTCAAGGAATCTCAAGTATCAACTTAATTGTCAACTTTTCTACTGATACATTATGAATATTCAAACCATGTATGGATGATCAAATAGAAATTTCAAATATATTTTCTATTGAGTTTTGGTGTATTTCTCGAGTATTGTCCATATTGAATGCAGAAAATGAAAACAAAAGAACAATAGTTTGATCATTTCCAATTTATTCGTATTATATTGAAATGATGTCATTGATGGCATCTAGATCAGATCTAGAACACGTTTATACAGGCAGGTGATATCTAGTAGAAACCACTGTTTTTTCACTGAATAGTTGTTTTCAGAAACATTGTATCAGCCAATTCAAATCCATTTTCTCAGACTGTAAATTATCGTGACAAACATTATAATTGCGTCATCGACATTGACATGTCCTTCATTATAAATTGTGGAGAACCTTCGAAGTTTTATAAGCCGAAATGAATATTCAGCATTGAAAATGAAATAATTCAAATAGGATTTTATGAATGACTTTGAAAGCCATCCAAACAAGAATAAATAATACAGATGAAAATCATTCACAAATTTTTCTAATGATAAAGTTTGAAATTCCATTCTCCTTAACTGACGCCATTCACATCTTCCATACAAGATACAGATCAATCCATTTTTTGACTTCAATTTCCGTCGTACACAACTTCCGGTTGGTGTAATGGAACTGCAATCTACTCGGAGACACATGTAAAAAATAACACCAATTATATCAGAGTGTAGCAATTTCAAACGACCTTGCAAACGGCAATTGATTTCAGACTTGTAAACGGGGAATTGATTCCGATTGAAAAACTTCATTCCATAAATCATTTCAAGAGATTAATATCGTGATTTTACAACAGGAATGGTTTATTGTGTACAGGGTACTTCATAAGCCAATTATATTTATTATTTCCGATCGTCACATTTGACCTTTGCTTTACTGAGAACTACTAACGGAAAATCCTCCAGAATTTCAACTACAATATAACTTTTTGATAATAATGACCAGACGATAAAAACGTATATCTCCTATATCCGCAGACTTTTTCTCAGTCATTCTGTTGCGTGGTATGATCATTGGAATTCTTTGTTGTAACAAGATATTGTCCGTACTCTCTAGTCTACGAATTAGAACTGATACTGCAGAAATTTTGGACGCGCAATCTTGGTCTTTAGGGCATAGATTTTTTGACTTATGGTGTGGATGTAGACATCGATACTTCATTCTGATCTGGAATATGATGAATATCGAAAATTAGTCACTTCAGTGGTACATTGAAAATATATATGATATTTTCTGAATGTAACAGCATTACACACAAAGAGTAGCATAAACATTTTCAGCAAACTTCTCTTTCCCTACAATTTTCTGAAATGAAACTTTTTCATTTCAATAATAAATTCACCTGACGATTGTATCTTTGAAGATTTGTATGAAGATTAAATGCCCTAAAATCTATACTACTTTGTGATCTATGTTGTTACTTTGAAATTTTTTCTGTTTGAAGCACCCGGAGAAAATTAAAGGGAAACTTTCATCACCATTCTTTCCATAATTGGGGTGTACTTTTTATTATGCATTCTCATGTATGAAATTCAAAAACTTTGATAACATTAAGGTTTCATTTTTGGTAGCGCAAATTGTATATCCTAATCGGCAAGCATTAGATAAAACCATTAAGATGACCGTCTAAACAGAAATCTCTGATCCACTAGATCACAAAGAGGTGATTTTTCATTGAGATGTATAGTTTTCATTTGTGTCCTTGTAATCATTTTTGCAGAGGACCTGGCTGAGAAATGTTCATTTCAGTAGTGCTGGTAACATGAATTTCAATTGCAAATTTTTACTCTGTATTGCCTCCGATATTTTGTTCGAAGATTGAAAAAGACCGAAATATAAGTTTCAGTCATCATTCTTGAAAACATGAAATAATTCTCTTCATTGTGTTGATGGAAGACCAATAATACTTTTTGGGAAAGAAAGTTTTTGGCTTTCTACTATTCCATCTTGATACAAAAAAAGGATGACGGAATCTTCCAAAGAAAGGAAGGAAATAATCAATTTGAAAATAAGTAACTCTATACATGGATGTGTAGATCATGCAAAGAAGTAACTTTCAGACACAAACTGAAAGAAAATACTCCTGATATAGCTACTTTCATATAAACATTGAATTACACGAAAGAAAAAAATTCTTTCGAAACAAATACTTCTATATGAACATTGAATTATACAGAAGATACTTTTCTCTGCTCAATTTGTATTTCAAGCATTCGTTGTGTAATAAAATCAGATATCATTCAAATGAGTTCTACTTTAAATGAATGGTAACAAATTGCACTTACATGGAACACTGTCATCCTCACTGGTATGCATCGTTGTTTCGCCTTAAGACACTTACCTCAAGGCTCTTCAGTACCAAATTGGATAACATTACAGAAAATACCCACAATTCATTCATGAATTACGATTTTTAATGTCACGGAATAAGCTTGATCTGCTTATGTCATCGATGATATCGTAATGACATTTATTCATTGGAAGATTCCCTCATCTTTTTTTTGTATCAAGATGGAGTAGTAGAAAGCCAAAAACTTTCTCTCCTAAAAATTAATCACTCCTAAAAATATAACCCATTCAATTCACTAATAATACATTTCGAATAGTTTGCAATCGTATCAAGAACTGAAACATTATGTCAATTCCGAAAATAACATTGAACATTTTTTATGTGACTGGGCGATATATGATGAAAATCCAAGGAATAGTGGGCAATAGCTAGTTCACAATATTTGCTTAGCCTGATGTTTATTTTGGTTGAAATGTATTCGTTTCTTCAACTTACCAAAATGAAAAATGAATTATTACATTGTATGAATAGAATTTGAAAAAATTGATCCATTTATATGATTACTTATGATTCAACATATCATACAATATCCCAAATATGTCGTCAACATTACAGCTATCTCATGGGTATTTTACAAAAATTGAAGTACCCAATATCTCGTTTTACTATTTTAGTACTTTGTTTTGAAGAATGACGATAAAGAGATAGGTCTATGCGTCGTTTATCAATAAGTTTATCAAAAATTCAATGGGTTTGCGTGTTGTGTGAAGTTAAATATTGATTTTCGATCATTTTTACAGTTCAGAGAAAAATATTTCCATTCCAGGTACAAACCATCAATCAATGAATAATCCAAAAAAAATCACTGAAATTAAGGGAAATGAGGATTTGAAATGTTGATGGCCGTCCAAGAGGAACTTTTGTCATCTATTTCTTCATCAAAATAAAAATATTTTCACATTGACATCTTCATACTTCAAAAAATCACTCCAATAGCGATAACAACATCACAACTATCAAGAGGTATTCTATGGAAAGTGAAGTACCTAATATTTCGTTTTTTCTGTATCAGTATGTATTTTCCTTTCTAAAAAATAACGATGAAGAGATAGGTCTATGGTTCGTTTATCAGCAAGTGCTTTTCAAAAATGAAGTAGGTTTGTATTGTGTAAATTTGAATATTGATATTCAGTCATTTTTTCCATTCACAAAAATATTTTTACGCTAGGTATGAATTCAATAATCAACTTGGTCGTTCATGCCGCTTTTTCTGTTTTTTCTATTCCTGAAATCACTTCAAACGCGTTATTTCAGAGTTCTGCAATTGATAATAATGATTTTTCAGGCGGGTTTTGAATCAATTTTTTCACATAATTATTTGTGAAACTCAGATATAATACAAAAAATCAAGTGATTTGGTCAAATATTCCTTATTCCGATTAAGTGAACGAAGTTAGTGAATTTATTCATAACCGCGCTGTAAACTGGATAAACATAAATTGTAAAACAGTAATTGCTCTGCTGCAAACAACATAATTATCACAATCAGAGCAAAGCAGTTGTAAATCTAGGAGCAATTCTCTCATGAATTACACAACGCCAGAGCCATTATTTAAAAAACAGAACAACGCCCTGAAAGAAAGCGATCAGGTTGGTCCAAGGATATTGTCCACTGATAACGGATTTTTTGCATACATTAGTTTTCTCACGGTGAACCCAACCCGTTATTAATTAATCAAAATGAAATGAGTTATGTCGTGTTTGTATGACACTGATATAGTTGAACTTATTTCAATTGGACTAAGTTGAATATATACCAGGTGTATAAACACCCGGCTTTGTATACGAACATATAGGTTACGTTGAAGGAGCTTCTTGGTCCAGTCACTTCTACGAAATAACAAATCAAATAAAAAAATGTAGGAAGGAATGTGAAGAATAAGATTGATTAGATTCTCAGGAGTATTATGCACAAAACTATTCAAAATTTGTCTTTCCTATAACCAGCTTTTGCCTCCTTATGGTAGATAACGCACAAAAGTTGAAACATGGGCGACCTGAGAATCGATGAGATTAGGAATCAGGCCCAATATCCATTTTGAATATATTCACATCGGCGTGGAGCTAAAATTGGTACTAATCATGAATGATTTCCTGAAAACAGAAGAATAGGAATGATGAGATTATCTACAGTATTCTGTACAAAACTATTCATAATATGTTTTTCCGATAATCAGCTATTGCCTCCTCACGGTAGATAACCCTCAAAAGTCGAAACTTGGGCGAGCTGAGAATCAATGGGGCTGGGACGCAAGCATATATTTACATAGACGTTGAGCTAGCTAGAACAGATGGTGATGACGAAAATAATTTTTTTGAAGACCAACCAACAATTGATAAGGAAACTCAAATAGTGATAGATAATTGGGAGACCTCATGTCTTGTAATTAACCGTGGGGTCAGCTCATGATAAAATATTTGAACGATAGAGGCGCTATACAAATGACCAACTCGGTCTGGATCTGACAGCAATAGGTGAAACTGCTTCGTAATATTTCGTGAGGAAGCCAAATCAATCTAAGTTGGGAAATATCAGTTGTTCAATATATTATCATGCAAAATTTTCTTGAAAATAGCACCGTTGGTGAGTACCAAAATAAAATTGCTTTCAAAATGTTCTTCATCATCTACACATTCATCTACACTCAACCAATCATCATCAACCTATAAAGTTTTCTACCAAGGAGCAACGTATTATCTTTATATCTGTGAATAACGCAAGACATCACACCTATCTATTACAACTAGGGTCGCTCGTCCATCCCAGAAATATACTGTTTTCACCTAGTATTACTAACATCATAATTTACCTTTTCGCAAAGAACATGGAACAGGAATTATTCACATAACATGGATATACCAAGGTGAATGATGAGATTATCAGAGCCCGAAATTTATCACTTCCTCATACTCTTATCAAGAGCAACATTTCCAGAATCGGTGGGATAGTTCAGTTCCAGAATGCAAGTTTTTATGACTTCTCCAGAAAAGTTTGAAGTTCCTGAATCCATAGAAATATTCCACGATGATGTAATACATCATGTTCTTTTACCACCCAATAATTAAGCCTATTTCAAATGTAAATCATCAGGTCATATTGCAACCAAATGCACATTCTGACCCCATAACTTTCAAAGTTGATCCAGTTGTGCGAAGCTTGTTTCCTCCAATAACCATAAACCAGAACTCTCAATTGAACAACAAGCAGGTATATCAACAGACCATGGAGAACCTAACTTCTTCAAAATGTTGAGATCAACTTCTGGAGAACAAGAATGCAAAGAAATCAATGAAAAAGAAACAGCAAAACAAAAGCGATCCAGAATTATTGCAACCTCTAAACAACCAACAAAATGTATCCCCACTTGACTTTTATTTCAAGGACAAAACATAAGCACTACAGGAAAATCCATAAGGTGCTCTAAGAGTGGTGCCTGTGCGAAAGTATCGATTCACGTTGGATTTGAAACGCTCGAATTTAAATTCATTTGTAAAACATTCTCAGGAAGTTCATTCCACGTAAACGCAATTCTCCAAACGAAAGAGTTGTTGAACAGTGAAGTTAGAGGTGTACTGACTTGAACCTCAAAACGATAAGCAGCCAAAGTCCGTCCAGTGAAAGTATCTATAGGAGAGAGACAAATCTCCAACTTTGCTTCGATGTTTCAGACCATCAACTATGTTCGTATCTCAATCAGGCGTATGGCCTTTTTCTGGATGGAATATAGCAACTTCAGCATATGTTTTGGGGCAGAGCTCCATAAATGTGAAAAATGAGTTTAGAGCAGCTAAAATTCCTCTTCGACAATACGCTAGGCTCAAATGAGCTTTGAGTATCATCAAAGATTACTCGAATGATACTGAAGCATTAATCTTCATGGTAACAGAAATACACCTACGAGAGATAAAAAATAGAACACTCATTCCAGCAAAAAGTCAGGAAAAGTTTCAAAAATATACGGCCTTCGAACCTGAAAAATAGTGACACTGAAAACCTCGGTCGCGATAGCCGATAGCCTTATTCATTTGTCCAACATTCTTCTATTTTAATACTGTATTCTATTTTGATGTTGAGCTACTCCAAAATGATGCACACCATTTACGAGTATATCGTTGTCCTTTTCATTTTCGCGGACAAATAGCATGCGCGCTCTCTTTCATTCATTGGACGAACTACACACAGCTGCAATGCTGTGTCCTCTTCTATCGCATAGATTGGTTTGCAGAAACAATGAAGTTCTATACCACCATATTCGTAATGAAATGATATTTATCTTAACGTAACTTCAATTCATCAACCAGACTAGTGCAAGTAACTAGTATCGATTAACCTGTTTATACCTGCCTACCCAAGATTGTGATGGGAAATAATTAGTCAACCTAACGTTTGCATATTTTATGGGCTTCATACTTTTGATGAATATGGGATTTGTCTATCAATCAAACCAGTGAAATGTTTAAAAATAATACTTTTCAAATTGTCAATTAATCATATTCTGGACTGAGATTTTTCAGTCAGCCCATTTGCAATGTATGTATTGACATATTTATTTTGATATGAAATGATTTTCATCTATCAACCAGCTCGGTGAAGGTTGTTTTATACTGGGATCTTAGACTAACATTAAAATCCTATATTTCTAAAGTACGTCAGTACTTATCACAACTCAACAAATATAGAGGTCAGGTTAGAATAGTTGTGAAAAAGAAGATTTGTGCAGATGGTACAGATTTTTGACACTATCACGCCAATAGCTTAAGTCTGGAGAAAAGTTTGTAGTATTTCATGAATCAGATCAGGTTACAGAAAAGCTGCATTGAAAAAACGGAACAGTGATATCTCAAAATGAACACATAGGAGAAGAACTGCCAGAAAACACTGGTAGAATTGAAATTATAATGAAACCTTCCTTGCATACAAGGTACAGAAAGAATCAATTCCAATCATAATGAAAATACAAAATCATTTTCGAAAAATTTGCTGCCAAATGCAAAAAATCTTCTGTTAGAGATATTCGACATAGAGACTGAACATAAATGTTTCCAGATATGGCACGCAGTAGTTATACCCATACCAAACCTCAATAAATCAACATTTCAATCTCACTGATGTGCATAATGTTTATGCTACTGCAAAATATAGAGAATGGAAGACTTGCACTTGTAAGCTGAAAGCAATCTATCCAAAACATTCAGGGTTTATACAATTCAGATCGACACTTGACAACGTAATTGATTTAGAAAGATGTATATAGAAAGCATTTGCAAATTATCTGAAGTGTATAGCGATCTACTTTGACATTAGCACAGCATTCGAAACTACCTGGCGATATTACATTCTTGATAAACTTCAGCAATAGGTTCGTCAAGTGAACATACTAGCTTCCATCTGGAATTTTTCAAGAGAGGGGGTGAATGGAATACTAAATAGGTTGAACCCACCTAAACATAGCACACAGGAATCGTAACGCAAGAGGATCAACCTTACTCGTCTTGTACAGATCTCTTATACGTTCAAAATTAAGTTAAAGTTATACAACGTATTCTTAGGTCAAACTGAGATCGTTTAAACCGCTGGATTCAATACATAACTCTGCCAAACGTATATCCCTAACAACTTGTCGGAACAACCCCAGTAGAAAGCTTTTATCGTGAAGCAGGGAAAGAGTCACTGAGTGAATAATACAGTTGCCATCATGAAATATAATTCAACTCACAGAAATAGAAAAATGAATGTGTTTCAGAATATTCCCAACTGATCGAGAACAGTTCCAACATTTTATGAAAGAATTAGGAGTGACTTTAATTTATTACAAATTCATTATCTCCCACTCCTTCATTCCACGAACTTGATTACCCAGCCACTATGGATTATTCAAATACCTATCATAATCGATTGCCTGTCATATTTTCTCAAATATTACAGGGATGAATGCATCACCATCCAAAACTTCAAGATAATTGAAAACCGATACAAACTTCATATATAGGTTCGGATGCTTCGAAAACTGACCTAGGAGTGGGAATGCAGATTCTTCACACAGTTCCGTCATAATATCAGATTCGCTCAGTTCCTCGAGACTCCTACAAAAAATCTATGTAGATTACCAGTCGGCAAACTAGTAAAAGAAGAACTTGACCTGAGAGTATTGAACAACAAAATTATCCTGATTTGGGTTCCATCGAATGATCGGTATTACAGGTAATGAGAGAACCGATACAATTGCACAATGATCAACAATCGACATCAAATATCAACAACATGTTGGTGTTGTTAAACAATTTTCAAAAGCAAGATCATCTGTATATGTAATTTCAAATAACAAGGTATACAGGAATAACAAAAATGAAAACATGAACTAAGGTAGTGGAAAAGAGTGTCCCCCATTGGAAATTACTAATGTGGCGAATACATTGATACTTTTCAGATGTTTGTCATGCAAAAACAAAATAACCAGAGTTCCAAATAGTTCTATATGATACCACTTTGTAACCTTTATCTTAAAGTACTTCAATTTACATCAACGTGGAATTTTTAATTTTTTTTTCTCAGTCAATCAATATTTCAACTATTTGAAATAGAAATGAAAAGAAATGAATGCAAATATGGATGAACTGGCTGCATTCAGTAAAATGAGGTGAGAGAATAATATTAAACAAAAATATTCGATATAAATTGATCTGTGTCATTGTTTTGTCACCTTGAAAAAAATTCACATATCGCCTCTATACACATTGGATTGAACGAAAACAACTGCTTTCATATGATCCTTGAATTGAACAAAATCACTTCTTCCAATTCAGTTTCACTTCCTCATGGAATTGAAATAGATAACACTCATAGGAACGATACACAACGTAATATAAAAAAAGTGATGATATACAATTTCACTTAACATTTGAAACCATCATCTCTATTAGGCTACTTCCCAAAATTTCAAGTTTGAAACACTTGTTTTCAACTCCTCAATCAATACTTTTTTGAACTTTTAAAGACGCATTTCTCACGTGAGATTACGACTTTATATCACCCTTGAGTGGCAATCCTGCTCTTGAAACAATGACTGTTTCTAAATCCATTCATACGATTAACTTAGTCAATCCCAGCTTTAGAAATTCAGTTCGAAACGAAAAAGAAACATATTTTAGGAGAGATAAGCTCTTGAAAAATAATCATTTTGATTTTCTACTCACCCATCTTTAAACAAAAATATAGTTCAATTACGAAAAAAGAATTAAATCAAATTTACTTCAATATAAACTCTATGTAAAAATGTATATATCATGATCACAAGTTTTTTTCAGGTATAAACTAGAGAAAATCCCTTACGAAATTATGCTTATTCTCAAGTAGTTTCGAAAGGTCTTTTTCTTCCAGTTTTGTCTGAAAAAAACTTCTTTGCGTTATCTATACATTTACCTATGCAAAGAGTTCATTTTGAAGTGGGTTTTCTATTTTCTAAGGCTTCCCACATTTCTTTCGAAGATGAAGAAGTAGCATGAATGTCAAGGCACTTATTTCTCGAAAACGAATATCTCCTAAAACCATCATCATTTCAATTAAAATGAAACAGTTCAATGACCATTTCATCTGATTTTCAGGTTACTTCAATCACAGATGACTGCATTTTGCCACTAACTTTATACTCGCTTTTGGGGTACTAACAATTAGGATTCCTGAATAATATATTTTCTCAATAAAATGAATTACAAATCCCAATGAAGGAAAACCTATAGAAAAAGTATCAAAATGGTACTGACTAGAAAATTATCCAGTGAGTAGCAGAGTTGGAACAGTGGAATTGTAACGGAACGGTAATAGGAATAGTAGGGACTGTATACCGTTATGATACTTAACAAAATGTTAAATTAAATCCCTCAAAGACGACTTACCTTGAGTGGATTGCGGCTGTCTCATCAGAGTCCTGAGATTGGTACCAGTTCTTGTGGTCGAAGCTAATCCGTGTATCAAGAAGCACGATATTATGCGGTGTGATAAANAAATATTTTATCCAATATAAGACATATCTTCCGAATTTTTCTAAATGTATTGTACCAATGTTCATCCAACACGATGTGCTTATTATTTTACATAACGATCGTATGAAACATCCTCAACAAAGTTGTAAGTCTAACCATCCATTTATATCTTATTATTACTTGCACGCACAATTTTGTAGCATCCCTGATAATGGAAACAATTTATTAAACTTCCGAAAGCTTAGAGAAACTTTAAAGAGTACCTACTATTTCATTTGCTGCAAAGCCCCACTATTTACTAGTTACTGGAGAAATGTACAGTAAAACGGAATAACGGAGTATCACAGCCAAAAAATCAAGTCTGCTCTTCTTTCGCTTCTAATGGAAAGTTTATTGAGTTGTGGATTTGTGCCTTTGACTAACATTACAAATGTTATGTTGATAACGTTACAAATTACACAACTCAATAAATTTTAGGCCCTGAAGAAGCTTCCCATTAGAAGCGAGAGCTTGGCAAAGTAGACCAGAGTTTCGATTTTTGTCTGTATAAGCTAACAAATTGAGTTCAAATGAATATTCTCTCAATGCTATTCAAAACTCTAGAAATAACAACTGACTCAGAAAATGTCTGTAGAGTCACTTTTCGATAAATCAATCGTTTTCATCTTATGCAATCAGTATACAAAAAGGTTCCAATTGCACAAGAGCTCTGATTACCTAACCAAATGCAAGAAGCAAAGGTTACTGAACGGCTTTGGTGTTTTTGCAATTTTTGTTGAACGCTCTGAAATTTCAGTTAGTACTATCCACTCATCGTAGATTGATGAGAAAGTCTCCAAGCTTCTTTCAGGTACAACCTGAATTTTTTTCGATACCAAGAATGCAAAGAATTGTAGCTTTCTGCTTTTCTATATCTTCTATATTTCTTCATTGAAGTGTTTTGAAGAGTCTCATTCACTCAGAAAGAATGTGCTTGTTTTTGTTACATATATGAATATGAAAATATACCACCGTATTGAAGTAATAACGTTCAATTTCGAAAAAGTATATTGAATCTGAAAACTCTGAAATCCTGAATGGATTCTGCACTGCATTATAATTCCATTGCTCCATGTTTTCCAGCTATAAGAATTCTAACGCCACCCGAAATGGAATGAATTATTTTCATGAAATGAAAGTACTGGATGNTAAATATAAATTTCATGTATACAGAAATCATCATAAAACAGACGCTGTACGAGATATTCAGCACAAAATTTTAATGAAATGCAGGCTGAAAAATTGTCATTTTACGAAAGAGTATGATAAACCTAATTTCAATCATTTTTTGAGTCATATAAGAAATAAAGAAAATGTGTTCTGCCCTTTTTCTGATTTGTGTACAGTTTCGTATGACAATATCAATAGCTTGAGAAGTCACTATTTCAGGAAACATCGGGAACATCAATTATTACAGACAAATAATAACGAATTCATAATTGATGACATGGATATGTCTGATGTGCCAGCATCAGAATACCAAAATATGGAAATTGATAAAGAATCAGATAATTTCGCGATAAAATTCCTCTCTTCCCTTTATTCAACATTACAATCCAAGTTTTTTCTTACGGATAAATCATTGCAATATATCATCAATAGCTTTATCGATTTTAATGAGATTAATTTATCGTATTTAACAACCAATTTGAAAAATAATTATAAAATTGAAGATGCAGTTATACGAGAAATTCAAAATTCAAGTTTTTTAAAAATCGCACATGACAGACAGATGGGACCACTTCGAAGTGTTTTTTCGAGAAATAAATATTATAAGGAAAATTATAGATTTGTTGAACCAGTTCAAGTTCATTTGGGGTATATGGGTCAAAAAAAGCATTTTTTTATTACATTCCAATATTGGAAAACCTCAAAGCAATGCTTTCTTGTGCAAATATTTTTCAAATTTGTTTCAAAAATGAAGAATCTTCTTCAGTTCAAGTATTTTCTAGTATATTTAACGATTTGACAGATGGGGTAAGGTGTTCAAAATGAACTTCATCTAGCTCCATACAATAATACAGTCGACTTTAGAAAGCGTTCCTTACATTATTGAAGATGTCCGGAGTCAGAAATCGGCATTCCCGAACAATTATTTATCATAGGTCTCCTAGATTTTTAGAATTTATTTAACTAGTGGTAAACGTTTTGAAATTGACGACACTGTTGGTTTTTTCTGCAGGTAGTTGTTGTTGAATCTAGTTGGCTTCTGTCACTTCTTCACGAATCATTATCCAGTCATCCTTGTTCACTGTGTTCTAACATGGTTTATTCTACTGAAGAAGAATTTATAATACGAATCATCCAGACCACAACGTGAGCCATCAATACGTTGAACAGTTAATGTATGAGTTTTGAATTTCTAGTTCTGTGCCCAACAGAAAACATGAGGTATTCCTTCATGTCAGAAATGACGGAGGTCAAGTTGCAGTTTTGAGACGTGTACAAATGGATGAACGACAATCTATCACACAAGTAGCTAGAGCGTCTGCTGTATCAACTACTAGTGTTTTTAAGGTTTTGAGAGTCTACAAATACCATCTTTTCAAAATAAGGCTAGTTCAGAAATTGAACGAAGATGATCCTGATCGTCGACTTCAGTTTCGTGAGATGTTCAGCAAGAAATCGACCAATAACCTAAACCTGTTATACAATACATGTTTTTCAGATGGAATTATCGTCACTGGAGCGATGTGAATCCTCATTTGATGAAGGAAACACATTCACAAACTCCATAAAAATTGAATGTCTAGGCCGAGATTCTTGGTAATCATACTATTGGACATTGAAGGCAATCTCGATAGAGACACATACTTGAATCTATCACAAGGCTGTGTGGATCCTATGATTACACAAATTTCAGAAAATGATGATAATTCAGTGAAAAATAAAATAACCTTTCAGCAGGATGGTAAACCCCTACATCTTGATGTTCGGTTAAGACAGTTTTTGGACGAACGTTTTCCAATGCGTTGGATTGGCAGAAGGGGTCCAGTGGAGTGGCCATCTAGATCACCCGATCTCACACCGATGGCCTTCTTTCTGTGGGAACACCTGAAGCCTACAAATCTGTTAGACCTGCGACAGAGAATTGTTCTGAAATGCCGATTACTGACTCCGGAACGGAACCCTTTCGAGAGTAGACTGTATTATTGTAAGGAACTAGGTGCAGGTCATTTTCAACAATTTATCCGTTGATTTTGTCTCCACTGATAGTATTTGTTGTTGATTTCATCATTAAAATGAACGACATCGAACTTTCTGTTTTCTTTTTTTAATAAAACGTTCAACATTTAGTTTCCCCGTATTTTAGTAATTCATTTGAAAAGATTCTCTCCGACGGAAAGGTTCAGTGGCAAATTGAACGTTTACATTGACTTTTCTTCAGATGGATTAGATATGAGCAGTTATGCAGCAGAGAATGTGGCTCCTTGTCATTATAATCTATATGCACTTTCA